>QRDG01000406.1:0-239729 GCA_012064385.1 Puccinellia tenuiflora
GAGAATGCATGACAATGCATGAACATTGCATAATACAGAGGATGATGATGTCTATATGAGATGCTTTGGGCATTACGACAAAATACATAGATAGCTGTTCCAAGCTACACCTATGCCTAAATAGTCCACCTTTGAGATAACATACCGTAAAATCTCTCCAGTATTAAGTTGCAAGCAACAGACAATTGCATGAAGAACTGTGCATAAAGTTTACTCCCTAGTAGCAACGACACTCCCCCATCCTTATATGTTTCTGTCACTCAAGCCAAGGCACACAGGGACCGAACCCACTATCTAGCATAAATACTCCCTCTTGGAGATACAAGCAACTACTTGATCAAGGCAATTACAAATACCGAAAAGCATGCAAGATCACAAATAACATAGACATGATAATATCAATAATCAACATCACAAGGTACTTCTCTATTCATCGGATCCCAACAAACACAACATGTAGCATTACAATAAGATGATCTTGATCATGATAGGCAGCTCACAAGATATAAACATGATAGCACAATTGGAGAAGACTACCATCTAGCTACTGCATGGACCCGTAGTCCAAGGATGAACTACTCACTCATCTGTCCGGAGGCGGGCATGGTGGTGTAGAGCCCTCCGGTGATGATTCCCCTCTCCGGCAGGGTGCCGGGGAGGGCTTCAGAACCCTCCCAAACTAGGGTTGACGACGGCGGCGGCGACGGATGTTTTTCTGGAATTTTGATCGGGTACTTAGGGTTTTCTTGTCGGGGGGATTATATAGGCGAAAGAGCGGCGTCGGTGGAGACCCGAGGGGGCCACACCACCTGGTGGCGCGGTAGACAGGTGGGCCGCGCCACCCTAGGGTGTGGTCGCCCTCTGGTGCGTCTTCGGCTCCCCTTTGGACTCCGTGTGCGTGACGAAATTATAAGATCCTGGGTTTTGTACCTGTCCGATTCCGAGAGTATTTCCTTAAGTACTTTTCTGAAACGGAAAAACAGCAGAAAACAGGAACTGGCACTGGGGCATCTTGTTAATATGCTAGTTCCAAAAATGCATAAAAATGCTATAAGATGTAAACAAAACATGTAGCAAATGGTATGAAAACAAGCATGGATCATAAGAAATTATAGATACGTCAGAGACGTATCAGGTATTCATTGGTGTCAAGCTCTCATTATCCCCATCATAACATCTTGAATGGTTAAAGTTTAAAGTGAAAGCAAATATGAGTAGTGTGCTTGACAAAGTATGGGTTGAAAGCTTCATGCCCCGTGAATACGAGTACCTACACCATGGTGTTACTTAATTTGGGCTACCAAGCAAGTTCAAGTTTGTCGGCACAGTGGAAACCAGGGTACCACGGGCCGGCCTGCCAGGGCCCACAAGATTTCCTTGGATGATTTTCGCCAAGGATCAGGCTCTCCAAGCCTGGCGAGCTTCGCGAGGATTTTCCCCTCGCGAAGGGTTTTTCTCCTCGCGGAGGCATTCTCTCCCTTGGCGAGGGAGCGCTCCTCGACAAGGCGTCTCCAACGCCGCCCGTAGTTCTGCTAAGGACCAAGCTGAAGGGCTCGGCGAGGCTTTTCGCCTCGCGAAGCGCCTTCTTCGTGAAGCCACCTCTGCCCCCGCGGCAGAGCGCACATGGGCTCTGCGCCATGTGCAGAGTGACGCGCGTGCCTACGCGCGATGACGACGACGCCGCAGTTGCCGTTTCCATGTATAAAGCGGTCAACAAAGCGGAGCCAAGCAAAGCGGACAACGAGTATTGCCTCTTTGGTGATAAGGGGACCGTCTGCAGCTACACTCCAAGGACGACGTCACCGTGGGTCACCTCCCACCTCGGCAAGCGCCAGCCCACCGTCCAGCTGGTCGGTGCCCCTTTTCAGCTTTGGTGACGCCGCTCCCCTGCCGTGGACCGCGTCCACGAGCTTTACCTTTATGGTGGACTTCACCTTTATCGTGCACCGCGCCTCCTCCTTCGTCGCCATGTGGTAACCCTTCCCGCCCAAATGTTTGGGCAGAAGAGGTCCAGGACGCCTATAAAAGGAGGAGGAGCACGCCCAAGCAAAGGGTTGGACTCTTGACTAGGTTCGACTCTTGGCTAGGTTCGGTTTTTGGAGTCTAGGAGCCTACCCAAAAACCCTAGATCCGAAGACTATCAAGTAGCCATTGTTAGCCACCTCGAGCTCGACAAGCTCTCCTTGTACTGTGAACTCTCCAAGCAGTGCAATACACAAAAGCAGGACGTAGGGGTTTTACCTCCACAAGAGGGCCCTGAACCTGGGTAAGACCGTGCGTTCCATCTCTGTAGTGCTGTCCCGCAGCGAGTCCGACGAGCACCGTCGCCGGAGCACGTTGAGGGTTGTTTGATTCCATGTTCAGCCCCTTACTCGACCCTTCTCGAGACACCCCCAGTTCCTGGGACAGTTCTCCGACATTTGGCGCGCCAGGTAGGGGGCTGAGGCGCGTCTTCATCCTCGACACAGCCATGGCCGGTTCTCGTGCCGAACGTCTCGCTCGCCGGACGGCTAGCGCCGCCACCGCTCCCGCAGGCCGCCCGCGTGGGAGCTCTGCTCCGGAGCGCCGTGTCGACCCCGAGCCCCGCGTCGAGCACCCGGACGACGACGACATCGACCACGCTGAGGACGACCTCGGCGAAGAGGAGGCCTCCTCCCTGCACCCGTCGCGGGACCGTGCTGCCTCCTCGCTGGGCCGCCCTGCGCCCAGCCCGGCGACTGCGCTCCTCATGGCGCAGGAGCTGTTGCAGTACCGCCCCACGCCGGCGGCTCAGGAGGCCTGGCTCAACCATGTTGCCGAGCTCATTGGCGCCGCTCGCGCCGCGGCACCCGCGCCGTCTCGTTCCCTGGTTCCTTCCGCGCTCGTGGGGGACGTGGCGCACGGCGCACCTCCCGCGCCTCCTCATCAGCCCGCGCCCGCTCCAGCTCCACCGGTTCCACCGCAACCTGCACCAGCGGGGGCTCCTCCTCGCGACGGCCGCGCTGCATCGCACGCGTCGTCGCCGCATGACTGCCAAATCGTGTAGCGAGCCCCCGAGGATGCACGCGTGAGCATCGAGCGCGGGCAAGAACGCCGCAACCGCGCCGTCCAGGACATCGCCACCGCCGGGCGCCACCTCCGCGCCACCCTCGCTAATGGCACGGTCACCTACGGCACGACGGCCGCGTTCACTCGCAGCCTCCGTCGCGTCGTCTGGCCGGTCAAGTTCAGGCCGGACCTCCCTCCGCGCTACGACGGCAAGAACAACCCCCTGGAGTTCCTGCAGCTCTACTCTCTGGCCATCCAGGCCGCCGGGGGCGACGACAAGGTCATGGCGAACTGGTTCCCCATGGCCCTCAAGGACTCTGCGTCCTCATGGCTTACCAACCTCCCCGCCGAGTCCATCAACACTTGGGAGGAGCTCTGCCGGTGCTTCGTCGCCAACTTCAAGGGCACGTACGAGCGCGGCCTCACCTACAACGACCTCCGCGCCGTGCGTCAGAAGCCCGGCGAGACCCTCCGCAAGTACATCCAGCGCTTCAGCCAAGTGCGCAACAAGATCCCCAACGCCACCGACGCACAAGTCATTTCGGCTTTCCAGGCTGGGGTCACAGATGTGCGGATGCTCGAGAAGCTTGGCATCCACGACAACATCGCCACCGTCGTCAAGCTTTTCGACTTGGCGGACAAGTGCGCCAAGGCTGAAGAGGGCCGCTTGTTCGTCAAGAACGAGCCAGGGGACCCCACCGAGGGGTCCAAGAAGAAGAAATCCTCCGAGAAGCGCAAGACTACCGCGGTCCTCGCGGCAGAGCCTGACGCCAAGCAGTCTCGCCAAGTTGCCACCCCCAGCCGCAGGACCTGAGAAGAAGGACGATCGTCCCTTCTGCATCTACCACAACAGGCACTCTCACGCCACCGAGGACTGCTTCGACATCAAGAGGCTTCGCGAGGCTCGCGAGGCTCGTGAGGCAAACGGAGGCCGCGGAGGCCGCGGCGGAGGCCGCGGAGGCCGCGGCGGAGGCCGCGGCGGCCGCGGGGGGCGACGCTGGAACAACAACTACAACGACAACTACCAGCAGAACCCCCAGGCCAACGCCGCTCAGCCCGCGAACGACAACCTGCCTGCCGAGGCCGACGAAGGCTACCAAGTGCCTCGCGGGGCAGCCTGCATCCTCGGCGGGGCTCAGGCCCCTCGCTCCAACCGCCACTTCAAGCAACTCGCTCGCGAGGTCGCAGCAGCCCTCCCTGGAGTCGAGGCCTCCAGGCCCCTCAAGTGGTCTCAGTGCCCCATTACTTTCGACTCCGGCGATCACCCCAAGTCCACTTCAACCGTTGGCACCATCCCGTTGGTCTGCACCCCCACCATCAACAACATCGCCGTCTCTAAGACGCTCATTGATGGGGGTGCTGGCCTCAACGTCATCTCCGTCGAGACATTCGAGAAGCTGCAGGTGCCCTACAAGCGGCTCATGCCCACCAGGCCCTTCTCGGGAGTGAAAGAGGGTCTTACCACCCCTTTGGGGCAGGTGAGGCTCGCCGTCACTTTCGGCACCCAAGCCAACTACCGCACCGAGCTGATCGACTTCGACGTCGCGCACATCGGCCTGCCCTACAACGCCATACTCGGCTACCCCGCCCTCGCCAAATTCATGGCGGTGACCCACCACGCCTACAACCTCGTCAAGCTCCCTGGCTCGGGTGGCACTATTGTCATCCGCGGCGTGGTTTCGGACGCCCTGTACGCTGCGCAAGCGGCCTACAAGGCTGCCGCGGTGGCGTCACCCGCTGACGAGGACGAGGAACCCCTCCCGAGGCCCCCCGCGAAGAAGAAGCAGCTGTTCTCCCAGGAGAAGGCCGCGACAAAGCAAGTGTCTCTGGAGGCGAGCGGCTCGGGGGCTTGCGTCACCATCGGCGCCAACCTGCCTCCCAAATAGGAAAGCGCGCTCGTCGCCTTCCTCAGGGCAAACTCTGACATGTTCGCCTGGACACCGTCAGATATGTCCGGAGTACCGAGGGAGGTGATCGAGCACCACTTAGCCGTGTGTCCAAACGCACGCCCCGTCAAGCAAAAAGCGCGGCGCCAAGCGCCAGAGAAGCAAGACTTCATCGTCAAGGAAGTAGACAAGCTGAAGAAGGCCAGCATCATCAAGAAAGTGGTCCACCCCACTTGGCTCGCCAACGGTGTGGTCGTCCCCAAGCACACCGGAGGGAGCCGCCTCTTCATCGACTTCACCGACCTCAACAAGGCCTGCCCCAAGGACCCCTATCCCCTCCCGAGGATCGACCAGATCGTAGACTCCACCGCCGGCTGCGCACTCCTCTGTTTCCTGGATGCCTTCTCTGGTTATCACCAGATCAAGATGGCGAAGGAGGACGAGGAGAAGACAGCATTTCTCACCCCTTGCGGTGTGTTTTGCTACGTCTGCATGCCTTTCGGTCTGAAGAACGCTGGCGCCACTTTCCAGCGCCTCATGAGGATCGCCTTGGGAGCTCAAATGGGGAGGAATGCAGAGGCCTACGTCGACGACATCGTCGTCAAGACCCGCGAGAAGGACACGCTTATCCAGGACCTCGAAGAGACCTTTGCCAACCTGCGCAAGGTCAACATCAAGCTGAACCCCGCCAAGTGCGTCTTCGGGGTCCCTTCAGGCAAGCTCCTCGGGTTCCTGGTATCCCACCGCGGCATTGAGGCCAACCCCGACAAGATCAAGGCCATAGAGCAGATGCAGCCCCCTCGTTGCCTCAAGTACATGCAACGCTTAGCGGGATGTATGGCCAGCCTTGGCCGTTTCATCTCCAAGTTCGGCGAGAGGGCGCTGCCATTTTTCAAGATCATGAAGAGGTCCGGTCCCTTCAAGTGGACCCCCGAAGCAGCAAAGGCCTTTGAGGACTTGAAGAAATATTTGGCGAGCCCACCCATCATGGTTGCCCCACGCCCTCGCGAGCCTCTGAAGCTGTACCTTGCAGCCACTTCTCAGACGGCAAGCGCGGTCTTGGTGGCTGAAAGAGAAAGAGCCAGTCCTCGACAAGCAGAACTCCGCCTCGCCAAGCCCAGGACCCCCTGACGAGGAAGCAGCCTCGTCAAGCCTCCAGCCCCAAGAAAACCTCGCCAAGGACCCCACCGAGCCTAGGGAAGAGCCAGCCGCTGCCTCACCAACGACTACCCTCGTCGAGCATCCCGTGTATTTCGTCAGCACAGTGCTGCGGGACGCTCGCGAGCACTACCCCATGCAGCAAAAGCTCTTTTTCTCGCTCCTCATCGCCTCCAGGAAGCTGCGCCACTACTTCCAGGGTCACCCCATCAAGGTGGTCACCTCATATCCCCTGGAGCAGGTCCTGCGCAACCCGAACGCGACAGATCGCATCGCAGGCTGGGGCATTGAGCTACAACCTTTCGAGCTAGAGTTTGACACCACCAGGGTCATCAAGGGCAGAGTGCTGGCTGATTTCATGGCCGAATGGACGGACACGCGTAAAGAAGAAGAGCTTCCAGAGGAGGAAGCTACAGCCTCAGGAGGAACGACACCAAGCCACTGGACCATGCACTTCGACGGCGCCTTTGCGGCCAGAAGTGCAGGGGCTGGCGCCGTCCTCACCTCACCGACAGGCGACAAACTCTACTACGCCGTCCAACTGTGCTTCAAGGACAACGACAAGGTCTCCAACAACATCGCCGAGTATGAAGGCCTCCTCGCCGGGCTCAGAGCCGCCATCGCCCTCGGCATCAAGTACATCCTCATCAAGGGCGACTCCCAGCTCCTCGTCAACTTCTCCAACAAAAGCTACACGCCTAAGGACACCTACATGGTGGCCTACCTTGAAGAGGTACGCAAGCTGGAGAAACACTTCAGGGGCATGGAGCTCAAGCACATCCCGCGGGCAGAAAATCAAGAGGCAGATGAAATTGCTCGGCGAGCAGCAAGAAGAGAAGCCCAGAAGCCTGGAGTGTTCGAGGAGAGGCTCACCAAGGCCTCGGTCAAGCAACCTGTGGTCAATATCAGCGTCGACGAGGAGCTCCCACCTGCCCCACCGAGCGGAGCACCAAACTGTGGGTTGCCCTCGGGCGACCGCTTGCTGCTGACTCTAGTACGACAAGACACCGGTTGGATCGACGAGATCAAGAACTACCTGCAGAGCCGAGCCCTCCCCGAAGACGACGCAGAGGCCGAGAGAATTGCTCGCCAGGCCAAGTCCTACTGCCTCCACGACGGAGACCTGTACCGCAAGCGACCAAATGGGGTTGCCCTGCGGTGCGTCCCTGCCGAGGAAGGCCGCCAGCTCATCAACGACATACACAGCGGCGAGTGCGGCCACCACACTTCCTCGCGCACCATTGCAGGCAAGGTCTTCCGGAGTGGCTTCTACTGGCCCTCAGTACTTCAAGATGCTGCCGAAATCGTCCAGTCCTGCGACGCATGCCAATTCCACGCCAAGCAAATCCACCAGCCCGCGCAAGGACTCCAGACGATCCCGCTCTCCTGGCCGTTCGCGGTCTGGGGGCTGGACCTGCTGGGACCCTTCCCGCGAGCGCTCGGGGGCTACCGCTACCTCTACGTCGCCATCGACAAGTTCACGAAGTGGCCTGAGGTGGAACCCGTACGCACCATTCCGGCGAAATCGGCGGTAAAATTCATAAGGAGCCTGGTCTGTTGCTTCGGCGTGCCCAACCGCATCATCACCGACAACGGCTCACAATTCATCAGTGGAGCCTTCAAGTCCTACTGCGGCAGCATCGGCACCCAAATCTGCTACGCCTCAGTGGCGCATCCACGAAGCAACGGGCAGGCCGAACGAGCCAACGCCGAGGTGCTCAAGGGCCTCAAGACGAGAAGCTTCAACCGCCTCAAAGCCAGCGGCAAGCATTGGATCGATGAGCTCCCCTCGGTGCTCTGGTCCATCCGCACCACGCCAACAAAGCCAACTGGTGAGACGCCGTTCTCCCTCGTCTATGGCGTTGAAGCCGTCCTCCCCAGCGAGATCACCCATGGCTCTCCGCGAGTCTTGGCCTTCAAGGAGGCTGAGGTGGACGAACTCCGCAACGAAGATCTACTGCTGCTTGAAGGGCTCCGTCGCAATGCGGCCCTGAGGGCGGCGAGGTACCAGCAAGACCTCCGTCGCTACCACAGCCGCCACATCCGGCCGCGCACTCTCGAAGCAGGAGACCTTGTCCTGAGGAGAATCCTCTCCAGGGCAGGCCTCCACAAGCTCTCACCAATGTGGGAAGGCCCCTATAGAGTCGTGCACATCGCCAGGCCTGGCTCTACGCGGCTCGAGACGGAGGACGGCATCCCTGTCGCCAACCCCTGGAACATCCAGCACCTGCGCAAGTTCTACCCCTGATCGCCCTCGGCGAGCAATTTTTTGCATCAAGGGAGAGCCACGCGCCATCATCCTCCACGAGGAAAAACTTCGGGCTCCCCTCTCTACTATACGTTGCCACGGGCCGTTCGAGAAGACTCCCAAGCCACCAAGCCTCGGCATGGTAACCTCTTCAGGCACCATGTCTTGGCGAGGTGGATCCCCATGCCGGTCATGGTGGAACGCAGGCTAAAAGCCACCCCCGCATAGGGGCCCCCTGAGCTCTCTCTACATGCGTCTGCCTCGGGCACGCCTCTCGAGAGTCTCAGCCACAGAATGTGGACCCCATGCCAAGAGCATGGCGGATTTTTTGCTTCTGGCCACGCCAGTGTAATGAACCTATATTTCAGGACAATTTGAACTCTTGCGCATCGCGTCAACATATTTTGCGATTTCGGCAAAGCTGTTATTGCTATCTATTCTCGCTCGTATGATCCCTCCTGTGTATCTCACGAGCGGGGGCTAGCAGGGTGCCATGCCACGGGAGCATCCCGGCAGCGCCTCAAACCCAAGGGATCCGAGCTCTGAACTTGCGGGTCAGCTCTCATGCATGTCAACTCCTAAGGAGCTCTGAACTCATGGGTCAGCTCCCGCGCACGTCAACTCACCAAGGATCATCAAAAACCTTGGTGCTTGTTCTCCTCGTAAGACACACATGAAGGAACCTACGGGCTCAAGTTATATAGCTATCTGTTGCTTGTGGGTATGCCTATCTGTCCAAGTGCAGGTAACAAGCATCAGGCACCCTCTCCAAGGCAACAACGCCTCGCCAGGAAACCAACACCCTCTCCAAGGCGGAAACGCCTCGTCAAGCTAAGTACAAGAATTTCCTCTTGCTGGTTTTTGCCCCTCGAGTCTCTTTTCTATCTCCCATGCCTCATGGGCTGCTTGCACGTCAAAGGGGAGCCCCGAGCATCGCGCTTCGCGGAGCTCTTACTTCTTGAGGCCTCACGCACCCCCCGGACTTGTGGAGCACTGACTCGCACATACCGAAGCGGCGGTGGTGTAGCGCTAAGAGAGGGTCCTAAGACGTAGAGCGAAAAAGACATGAAGGGAAAAGACAAAAGCCACCCGAGGGACATTCACAAGCACGTTCCAAAGCTAAAAGCAAGTCTTTACAAAAGTTATTACAACCGAAGTACCACGATAATGTGTCCCATGCACGACCAGCTACAGGAAGGAGTTCAGGCCGTCGCGCCTCCTGAGGTGCCCGCTCCGTCCGCGGCAGCTCCCGCCTCCAGGGCGCCTTCCTCGCCGTCGCCTTCGTCTTCATCGACCAAGACTTGGTCGTACTTCTTGGCAAGCATCTCAGCGGCCTCCCCCGCCTTGCTGCGGATCTCGACCGGCTCCATCACGGCCTCGAGGTTAAACGAGGGCTAGAGCTTCAGAACGTTGCTGAAGACGCGGCTGGTGGCAAGGACGAGGAGATCGCGGCTCTCCGCCACGACGCGCTCGTCGAAGCGCTTCGCGACCTTTTCAATCTCCCCGAGGAACTGCCCGAAGAACTGCGTGTATTCTGCCTCGTCGTCGGTCCCTCCGGAGGGAAGGTGGGGGACCTCAATCCTCAAATCGTCCCCGATGGCGTTCGTGCGGTGAACCAACTCGTGGAGCATGAGCTGGCGCTGGCGCGTCATGGCCCGGTTGTGCCGCGCGGAGTCTTGCGCTTGCTCTGCGCGGTCCGCGGCCGGCCCCACCTGCTGCTGGAGGTCGCTCAGGTCCGCCTTCAGGGCCACGATCTCCTTCTCCGCACGAGTCAGCGCCTCCTTGGCGTGCTGGAGGTGAGAGGTCAACTCCCTCTCCGACTTCTCGAGCCCTTCGATCTGATGCAGGAACTCGTCGCGTTTCTTTGTGAAGCGCTCTTCCTGCTTCTTGGCTTTGGCGTCATAATCATTGGCGAGGCTCTCGCGGATGCGCTCAACCCTGGCGTCGGCATCCTCCTGGGTCCTTTTCTGCTTCAGCGCAAGGTCGGCGTTGGCCTTGTCGTGGCGCTCCTTGCGGGTGGCCTCGCTCCTGGCCACCGAATTCTCGCGCGTTTGCAGTTGCCCCTCGCGGACGGCCTGGGCCGCTTCGAGCAGTTGGACTTGCTCCTCGCGTTGGCACAGCTCTTCCTCCTGGAGGGAGAGCTTTTCCTCGCGCCGCTCCAGCTCGGCCTCGCGAGGCGCTAGCTGCCCCTCGCGGGCATCCAGCTGCTCGCGCAACTCCTTCAAGCTGGTCCTCGCGGCCTCGGACTCGTTGGCGAACTTCTCTTCGCGCGCCGCCAGCTCCTGGTGCTTGGCGGTGGTCTCCGTCTCCAGCGCCTCCCGGGCGGCGTCCAGCTGGTCCATGACCTCAGCCGCCTCCCGCTTGACACTGTCGCGGGTCTCCTTCGCGAAGCGCATCGCTTCTTCGCGCGCCGCCCTTGCCGCCACGTCCTTCCGGTGACACATTTCCACCCGCTCGTGGAGAAGGGCCCAGGCGTCAGCAAGCCTCGCCCGCTCCTTCTCCCTGGCGCGATCTTCCTCGGCGAGCTGCGCCGCCAGCTCGTCGAGCGCCTGCCGTGATTGGCGGAAGACAACGTCGCGGCGAACCGCGCGAGGGCGCGACTCACCCAGCGCCAGGGCCCCTGCATCGTCGTGGGGCGCAGAGGCCTCGACGCTCGTCGAGGCGCCCAGGGCACCTTGCCCCGAACTTGTAGCGGCCCCCGTCGCGGCTTGGGGGCTCGTGGGGGCGCCCTCCTCGCCGCCCGCGTCGAGAACCCCTAGGGGGCCGGGCGTCCTCTCGCCCCCGGCCCCGCCGCTTGGGGGCTCCAGAGGCACCACCACCTCCTGCTCTTCAGGGGCGCTCCCCGCCCCTTCGACGGTGGCCGCGCCCGCCGCGGCCTCTGGCGCGTCCGCCCCTCTTGTTGGAGCCTCCTCCGTCTCTGGGGGCGGCTCCAGGACGATCTCCTCGTCAACCGCTTCCTCTTCCTCGCGGTGCTCGGCCGCAGGAGGAGTAGCAGCCCGAGTTGGCGGAGGCGTCGCCAGCTCGATCACCTCCTCCTCGCGGTGTTCAACCACGGGGGGAGAAGCGCCCCTAGCTGGAGACGTCGTCGCCTCCTCGACCACCACCACCTCCGCGCGGTGCTCACCCGCGGGAGGGACTGTCTCCAACTGCGACTCCACAGCCGCCTGCTGCGGCTCGTCGGTCGCTGGCCTCGGCTCGTCAGCCGATTGTCGCGGCTCGTCAGTCGCTTGCCGCGGCTCGACGGCCGCCTGCTGCTGCTCGTCGGCCATAGGCGCCTCCTCGGCGGCGTCGGCGATCTCCCCAAGCTTGCGGAGACGCCGCCTCTTTGGCGCTGCGGGTACTCTGAAGAAGCACAAGTGAAGCAAAGACCCCTCAGGAGGAGATTCTCTGAAGCAAATGCTGAAAGAAAAAAAAAGGGCTAAACTTACTCGTCGGCCGCTCTCCACACCCTTTTCTTCCCCGCGGGCGGCAGGAGGGCGCTCGCTCCGGCCTCTTCGGGAGGCGCCGCTGCCTCCTCGGGAGGAGCATCCCTTGAGGCGGACCTGGCGTCCTTGCCGTGGGGAGCCTCGGAGCGGGGCTCGTGACGCCCTCTCCTGCTGCTGCCCTCCTCCTCCGTAGGGCGATGGGAACGGACCACGCGGAAGGCGTCCTCGTCGCCACTAGAGGAAATCTCCTGGAGGTCCGTGCCGGGCGGCACGTTCCTTGAACCTGCATCCTCGCCAGAGGGGTTGGCACCTCGGGAAGCCTCATCCTCGCCGGACTCTTCATCCTCGTCCGGCTCCAGCGCGTCAGCCGCCTGCTCCTGCTCCGCCGCCCACGGGTTGCGGCGGGACCCGACGAGCCTCGCGGGTCTGATGCCCCATTCATCAAAGAGGGGTAGGAGCCTACGGGCCTCGCGCACGTTCTCATCCACATAGACGAACAGCGGCAAGGCATCGTCGTCGCTTGGGGGTGAAATAGATGTCGTGGCAAAGAGGGCCCTCATGATCTGCTTCAGCTCTTCCGGGGAGAGATCATCGGGGCTGAGGCGCATCCTATCATCCGGGCCTGAATAGGTCCACATCGGTGCCGAATGCCATTGGAGAGGAGCAATGCGGCGTGCAACGAAATCCATCGCCACCATCTGGCCGGTGAGCCCAGCCTCGCGGAGCACCTGAATACGCTCATATACCGCCATGAGCTTAGGGCCCTCGAAGTCGCCACTCGCCCAACGCGCCCACTTCCTCGGCGGCGCCGCGGGCACCTCCAGGTTGCGGTTCGACGACCTGGTGCGAACGAAGAGCCACTTCTCGCGGAACTTCTCCACCTTCTTCGTCACCTCGGTGATGGCATTCTCACCCTGCCACGCGATGGGAATGTATTCCTCGCTTCTGGCGGCGGCGATGCGGAAGGAGACGCATCCAAGCCGCTCGTTCGACTTGGTGCTCCGGAGGGAGTAGAAACTGCGGAAGAGGGCCACCGAGGGGTGGACACCGACGTATGCCTCGCAGAGGTAGGCAAAGATGGCGAGAATAAGCACGGAGTTGGGGTGGAGATGAAGGAGCTGGATCCGGTACGCTTCAAGGATCGCCAGGAGGAAGCTGGAGAAGGGAGGAACGAGGCCGGCGTAGAGTGTGTGAAGGAAGACGGGGTAGTACCCCACGCCGACCTTGCTGCCGCCGGGTGCTATGCTGGTGGCGCCGAGCTCGTGGGTGTTGGCGGCCACCAGGTGCTGCACCCTGGAAACCGCCGCTGCGCCGACGAGGGATTCCGGCATCGTCCCCTGGGGCGCGGCGCCCCGTACCGCCGCCGCAGACGTGCCGGTCTGCATCGCGGCCTTGCCCTTCTGGCCGTCGGTTGCCCTCTTGGGAGCCATGGCCGCTGGAAGAAAAACTCGAAGACGAAGACCTCAGAAGCGACGAGCTCTGGGAGGAAGGAAAGGTTTTTTGGAGAAGAGGGCGGCGGAGTTATGGGAGAAGTGACGGGCACTGCCTGCGCGCCCAGGCTTTATTGACCGGCTCCCAAGTCGTGGCGGGCCCCGCCACGTCGCCCGTTGGAGCCGAGGAGGTCGTGGCCGCGGGTGCAACCGCTGCGCGCCACGTGTCGCGGCCCTGTCAGGCATCTTTGGCCCCTCGACGCTTCGCCTTCGTCCATGGGCCTCGGCGTGCCCATCGCGGGCCCGGGGGCTACTGTCGGCACAGTGGAAACCAGGGTACCACGGGCCGGCCTGCCAGGGCCCACAAGATTTCCTTGGATGATTTTCGCCAAGGATCAGGCTCTCCAAGCCTGGCGAGCTTCGCGAGGATTTTCCCCTCGCGAAGGGTTTTTCTCCTCGCGGAGGCATTCTCTCCCTTGGCGAGGGAACGCTCCTCGACAAGGCGTCTCCAACGCCGCCCGTAGTTCTGCTAAGGACCAAGCTGAAGGGCTCGGCGAGGCTTTTCGCCTCGCGAAGCGCCTTCTTCGTGAAGCCACCTCTGCCCCCGCGGCAGAGCGCACATGGGCTCTGCGCCATGTGCAGAGTGACGCGCGTGCCTACGCGCGATGACGACGACGCCGCAGTTGCCGTTTCCATGTATAAAGCGGTCAACAAAGCGGAGCCAAGCAAAGCGGACAACGAGTATTGCCTCTTTGGTGATAAGGGGACCGTCTGCAGCTACACTCCAAGGAAGACGTCACCGTGGGTCACCTCCCACCTCGGCAAGCGCCAGCCCACCGTCCAGCTGGTCGGTGCCCCTTTTCAGCTTTGGTGACGCCGCTCCCCTACCGTGGACCGCGTCCACGAGCTTTACCTTTATGGTGGACTTCACCTTTATCGTGCACCGCGCCTCCTCCTTCGTCGCCATGTGGTAACCCTTCCCGCCCAAATGTTTGGGCAGAAGAGGTCCAGGATGCCTATAAAAGGAGGAGGAGCACGCCCAAGCAAAGGGTTGGACTCTTGACTAGGTTCGACTCTTGGCTAGGTTCGGTTTTTGGAGTCTAGGAGCCTACCCAAAAACCCTAGATCCGAAGACTATCAAGTAGCCATTGTTAGCCACCTCGAGCTCGACAAGCTCTCCTTGTACTGTGAACTCTCCAAGCAGTGCAATACACAAAAGCAGGACGTAGGGGTTTTACCTCCACAAGAGGGCCCTGAACCTGGGTAAGACCGTGCGTTCCATCTCTGTAGTGTTGTCCCGCAGAGAGTCCGACGAGCACCGTCGCCGGAGCACGTTGAGGGTTGTTTGATTCCGTGTTCAGCCCCTTACTCGACCCTTCTCGAGACACCCCCAGTTCCTGGGACAGTTCTCCGACAAAGTTAAAGTCATTGTAAAAATAGCATCATCAAGAGGGTCAACTGGGGTACCTCTTGTCCCAGGACATGGAACAAGCACATGTCAAAATGACAAGACAAACAAACATAATGAACAATCTCAATACCCTTTTTGTTTACTATTGATATAGCTTTTTATTATGAGGTGCGTCACTGAAGGTTCACAATAGCATGTAAGTAAATTTCCACCATGAATGATGCATGGCTTAGATTAGCGGCCCAGGTGTCTCTCTAGCCATTTGTACAAACTACTTAAACTTACTTAGTTTCCACATTTATTTGGCACTATGATAGGCATCCATAAACAAAAGTACATGATATCAACTAAATATAATTAAGAACATGTTGAAAGCTTGCCATGTGACAGCACATATGGGCTAACCCCCAACCAAGACTCTTGTCAAGCTCACAGCTTCATAATTTTAATCACAATGGTTCATGTTTATTAAGTGCAATAAAAGTAAGGTGTGCATCAAGTTCGTGAGAGCTCTTTAACCAACTTTTCCCATAACAATCAATAACATAAGCATTTTAATTCAGAAGTATAGATAATACAAAATAACATGATAAACATACTCGGAATAGCATAAAGCTAATAGGTATATATGGTGGACTCATTGGAAAAACTTTGCTTAAAGGTGTTGGAAAACAAGGTTTTACTTGTTGGAATTTTGGGCTAGCAAGAGGGAGAAAGTTGACCGTCTAAATACATGCATAAGTGTCCATAGAACTAACCAACATCAAAACATGAATAAGAGATAGCTCTTGATAAAACACTTGCAAATTAATACTCATTAAAAGCACATGAATCATGCAACGATATGTATCTTTTTGAATCAACTCAAACATCCCTGTCCCAATATTGTTAATAGCATCCAACTTAATTCAACCCAAAATTCTAGTACCTCTCCCATAAAATAAATGATAGTGATGGTCTGATGAAAAAGCAAAACAAAAATAAAAAGAACAATAAAAGGACGCTCCAAGTTTATTCGATAGTAATGCGTTGATAGAAAAACAGAAAATAGACGTGTGCAAACCGAGAGTGTTTGGTCCAGTGGGGTGCCTTGACATCCCCAAGATTATGGTATTCACCATCCATAGATAGCTCTTGGTGCATCTCCTCTAATCCCTGTGAAAAAACTTCAACACAAAATTTTCTCCCATCTCTTTTCTGTGGGGTGACATCAGTAGGTACAAAAGATAGAATGCTTGCTGAAAGAAATTCATGAACATAAATTCATATTAAGTGTCCAGCAAGTGTATAATTTTGTATGCTTCCTCATAAACTCAAGTTAATCAAGAAGATTAAACTTAAAAGTTCAAAGAATGCATCAAACAAAATAGGACAGAATCTGTCCAGAAAAACAGCAGCAGCAAAACGTATTTTTCTACCCTACTTAAATATGTCGAAAAATTCTGATAAAATTCATGATTACAGAGGATGAAAAGTTGCAGTTACAGTTAAAATATTAACACATTCGGAGTTACATAATAGGAATGAAAAATCATACCGTGCACAGATTTGTGCTGAAATAAAATCTCTGAATACAATAAGCAACTTTTTCAATCCAAAATGGGTAAAACTTGGCACTTTATTAAAAATTCCAGAAACAAAACTAAAAATAAGTCTATTGTTACAGCAAGAGGACATAAAGAAAATCAAAATAAAAACAATCAGGTTTCCTCCCGTAAAGCGCTTTCTTTATAGCCATGTAGCTAGGCTTCTTACTTGGTATCAAGATGGTTGGAGTGAGGTGGCTTGACATCCCCAAGCTTGAATTTTTGTACTTATTTGATATATGTAGGATGAGCCTAGGGATAACATCCCCAAGCTTGAGTGTTTTTCTCTCTTGATCTTTGTTCATCACCCTCAAATCTTCTACTTGAAAAATTCTCTTTACACAAAACTCAACATAAAACTTGATTACAGGGGTTAGTGTCTCCATAAATGAAATCCTCATAGGTACAGCAAAAACATATCATAAGTTGATTCTAAACATTAGATAATATTACTATGGTTGTGTATTGCTTTTTGATCAATAGAACCACACAAAACACAAGTAATAAAAGTAATGCAAAATAAAGACAGAATCTGTCAAAAACTGGACAGCCCGTAAAGAGTGAATTTTCATAGGCACTTACGTTGCTCAAATCAGAAAACTTTGAACTAATGAAATGTGTATTAATAACTTAATATTTCTGTCGTAAAATATCAGGTCAAAATTTCTATTCTGTGATTTTTAAAAAATTTCGCAGTGAAGTTCAGGAATCTGTTTTCTGGACAGCAAATCACTATTATTTAATCCTACCTCTTAAAAGAGGTTATTCTTGCCATTAAGATGAAAGAATAAGATACAAAGGTGATGACACTATTTTTATTTGGTTTTAACTTTGGAAAAAGTTTTAATGATAGCGACTTTGCAATGGTTCCATTGGCATGAACAACACATGTTCAAGGTCGACCCCAACATCTCCATTACTCATCCTTCTCATTTACTTTCCCAAATTTTATATAAAGTGAAATCTTAAACTAATTGTTAGAAAACAGTAGGTAAAGTTATTTTGCAAGTTCTCAATATATAAAGGTGTACCCAAACTGAATAGGAAATAAAAGCATAAAGAGCACACCACAAAACATTAAACCATTAACTTTTAAGTCTAACTCTTTTCCTATGCATTGGCATTTTATATATGAATAAATAGCAGCAATTTTGTGGTAACCAATGCATGTAATGATCAGTAGATTGCATTTTAAATAACATAGAAACATAAAGATAAGTCTTTCTTCCTCTCTCATAATAGTTACAAGTAGTGGAAGCAAATGTGACAAAAGAACTATTAGAATGGTGCAACTTTGCAAACTTAGGAACATATAGAGGATTATTAAAACTATCATGTGAGCTATTAGTGTGTTTTACCCTCTCAAAATAATTGCAAGAAGCACCATAAACATGATGGTTATGAGTGAAATGGTTATTAGTGTAAGATAATTTCAGGCCACATAAGTACTCTTGAACATATAAAAGCTTCTCCTCCATGGTGTGAATAGGAGAGTTCAGAAATAATGTAGGACTTTCATGAGTGAGAGTATCATCACAAGCAGCAAGTATATCATTTTTATCCTCACATAAAGTAGTAACAACTAACATGGAGGATTATCAATAAGCATAGGACCATCATCTAAAGCATTATCATATAGCATGTCTAAACCATACTCCTCATCATTTTTAAAATTATTATCAATAATGTTCTCATTAGGCATAGGTTGATATTCTTCCTCATCATCAGAATCATAAAAGCAAAGTTTATCATCAACAAAATCTTGAGTGTTACCCTCATCCATATGTGGTGAAGGTGGATGTTTCCTCTCTTCATTCTCTAGTTGTTCATCATTTCCTTCATCCTTTTGCTCTTCATTGTCCTCCTCTTGGAGCTGCATGGGCATCCCCAAGCTTAGGTTTTTATCCTCTTCTTCACATACTTCCTCTTCCAAGCTTATGTTTTCATCATCTTCTTCCAGCAAAACATTAGAGATTTCTTGGGCAGCTCTCTTCCTTGTGTCAACAACATAGATATTTTCATTAAATTCAAGTATGCAGAGATCAAGGAGAGTGGCAACAAAAAATTAAAATTGAGAAGCTATAGGGCAGGTTTCATGTTTATCAATGAAGGTGTATAATTCATAGGCTGCCATAAAAATAACAAATTGCTCTACTTCTTCCATCCCTAAGTGAGCATAATTCCAAGTATGATAAGTTGCAATAACAGGTTCATCTTTATTGGAAGGGCATTGGAATTCAAAGTGTCTACAATATTCAGAGCAACAAATTTCTTCCTCATGAAAATTAAGCAACGTACTAGCAATTTTATTTAGAAGCTCTATGTAGCCTCCTAATCTTTTCCCTTCATTTGATTTTCTAAATTCAGCAGCTATCATGGCGTTTTCATAATAGTTTTCCATTTTTTAATTTTTTTGGGTTTTTGATAAATGCAAAACTGAAAGTAAATCTAAACTAAATGCAAAACTCAAAGTAAACTAGAGTATATGCAAAACTGAAAATAAAAATCTAGTGCAACCAAGAATAAAAACTTAAGCGCTACACTCCCCGGCAACGGCGCCAGAAAATATCTTGATACCCACAAGTATAGGGGATCGTTGAAATCTTCAATGTGTAAGTATAGTATCGATCCCACGAGGAGTAGAAGGTATAAGTATTTATCCTCTCAAATAAGAGTGTCACCTCTCTTATTATCTATGCACTAGACAAACTAAAATGACTAAATGATGCAAGTGTTTTTGGGTTTTTTGTGTAGAGTTAGCAATAAAATAAAAAGCTGAAAATAATATATGACAAGTGAAAGCTCTCAAAGAGAGAATCCTCTATGCAGTAAGAGTACAAGCTCAAGTGTGTGTTTCTTATAAGTGGAGAACGTTCCCAAGGGCTACCTAGACTTCATGGCATAAATATTTCTAGAACAACAAGGTAAACATTTTGTCAAGTTTTAATCTTCTTTGGACGGAGCCATAATTAGGTATAGCTAAATAAATAAACTAAACCTCTTATGATGGACCATGTGGCCAAGTAAATGACTGCACAAGAATTATTAAGACATAAAGTCCCACCATATCATTAATCTTTAAGGTCCCTGATACTAATACCCTCATAATGCAACTTCATGATTCGGTCTCAGGTTTACGTGTCCTCCCAATTCTTCCTCACTCCATTACATTACGGTATTATCCTATGAGCCCATATAGGTGAAGTGATGTGCAGTCGACGTTCGCACAACACCATCATAGAATTACATCAAAGATAAAAACTAGACAAAATACCAACACATGTCATATAAAAATCATTGCCAATTCATCCTATGCCCCCGGGAACATGAGAAAACTACTTACAACGCGAAGACATGATATGATTCAGTGGTACAAGTGATACAACACAATATGAAAATATTATCTCCCCACAAAACAATGACAAGTAGCAATTCACAAACATGTAGAATAGTACTTAGACAATAGCTAGGGTTCGAACAATCTCAAACTATGAGGGGGATGAAGTGGATCACGAAGATGGTGATGGAGATGGTGCTGGTCTTGACGGTGGTGTTGATGGAGACTCCGAAGGGGGGATGGAGGAGACCTCCGGAGGTGATTCCGGCGGCGTTTCCCCCCTCCGATCTTCTCCGGCGGCATCCTTCTGTCTCCTGTTTCGTGGTTTTATTTTTCTCCGCCGCCTCCCTTTGGAAAATGTCGGGGGACTATATTTATAGTCGGTTTTAGGTCAAGAGGAAGACCCTGGAAGAAAGATCGACGGCAACGGAGCCACGAGGGCCAAGTTGGTGGGTCCCATGCGGCCAAGGAATCTGGCCGCGTGGGCCCCCCTCTTTTGGCCTTCGGGCTTCCACTTTTTCGCTTCCTTCGCTCCTACGTCTTCTTCCTTCCAAAAAATGATCCCCGTAAATTTATAGGTCATGTGGACGTCGTTTGGTCACTGAAACTCAAAAATATAGAAAATAGAGTTTTCTGCCAGAGCAGGGTTAATTCCAGAAAAATAGGGAAACTGTGAAATATTCCCAAAATCAATAGAAAACAATGATATAACCCTTATATGATGCAAATATGATTGAAATATAAGTAATTCAATGCAAAGTTCATGTATGCATTTTAGATACATCAACATCCCCAAGCTTAACCTATACTCGTCCTCGAGTATGAAGGTGATAAAACTAACATGGACTTTGCATTTAAATACTATCAAAGGATATCAAAGATGATTATTATTGCTACATAGAGTAAAATGATGCATTCTTTAAAGGAATAGCAATATGCAAGATAAATTATGAAGTGATATCAGATATTCAATGCAAGGATGTTCAATGATAATTCACAAAGTGTAACATAGAAGAAAGTACTATGGACCACATGTATGCATAATGAAAAGTAAAAACAACCTATAATGGTCATAGAGTACTCTTATGAAATCTGAATATAAAAGATGGACACTTTGGAAAGATATATAAATGAGTAGAGGTAAAACATGAATAAGTTTCATCTAACTTCCAAATGCTTCTACTAAAGTTAATGTTTGCAATGTGGTATTCATTGGTGTCAAGCTCTCATTACCCCCATCATAACATCTTGAATGGTTAAAGTTTAAAGTGAAAGCAAATATGAGTAGTGTGCTTGATAAAGTATGGGTTGAAAGATTCATGCCCCGTGAATACGAGTACCTACACCATGGTGTTACTCAATTTGGGCTACCAAGCAAGTTCAAGTTAAAGTCATTGTAAAAATAGCATCATCAAGAGGGTCAACTGGGGTACCTCTTGTCCCAGGACATGGAACAAGCCCATGTCAAAATGACAAGACAAACAAACATAATGAACAATCTCAACACCCTTTTTATTTACTATTGATATAGCTTTTTATTATGAGGTGCATCACTGAAGGTTCACAATAGCATGTAAGTAAATTTCCACCATGAATGATGCATGGCTTAGATTAGCGGCCCAGGTGTCTCTCTAGCCATTTGTACAAACTACTTAAACTTACTTAGTTTCCACATTTATTTGGCACTATGATAGGCATCCATAAACAAAAGTACATGATATCAACTAAATATAATTAAGAACATGTTGAAAGCTTGCCATGTGACAGCACATATGGGCTAACCCCCAACCAAGACTCTTGTCAAGCTCACAGCTTCATAATTTTAATCACAATGGTTCATGTTTATTAAGTGCAATAAAAGTAAGGTGTGCATCAAGTTCGTGAGAGCTCTTTAACCAACTTTTCCCATAACAATCAATAACATAAGCATTTTAATTCAGAAGTATAGATAATACAAAATAACATGATAAACATACTCGGAATAGCATAAAGCTAATAGGTATATATGGTGGACTCATTGGAAAAACTTTGCTTAAAGGTGTTGGAAAACAAGGTTTTACTTGTTGGAATTTTGGGCTAGCAAGAGGGAGAAAGTTGACCGTCTAAATACATGCATAAGTTTCCATAGAACTAACCAACATCAAAACATGAATAAGAGATAGCTCTTGATAAAACACTTGCAAATTAATACTCATTAAAAGCACATGAATCATGCAACGATATGTATCTTTTTGAATCAACTCAAACATCCCTGTCCCAATATTGTTAATAGCATCCAACTTAATTCAACCCAAAATTCTAGTACCTCTCCCATAAAATAAATGATAGTGATGGTCTGATGAAAAAGCAAAACAAAAATAAAAAGAACAATAAAAGGACGCTCCAAGTTTATTCGATAGTAATGCGTTGATAGAAAAACAGAAAATAGACGTGTGCAAACCGAGAGTGTTTGGTCCAGTGGGGTGCCTTGACATCCCCAAGATTATGGTATTCACCATCCATAGATAGCTCTTGGTGCATCTCCTCTAATCCCTGTGAAAAAACTTCAACACAAAATTTTCTCCCATCTCTTTTCTGTGGGGTGACATCAGTAGGTACAAAAGATAGAATGCTTGCTGAATATAATTAAGAACATGTTGAAAGCTTGCCATGTGACAGCACATATGGGCTAACCCCCAACCAAGACTCTTGTCAAGCTCACAGCTTCATAATTTTAATCACAATGGTTCATGTTTATTAAGTGCAATAAAATTAAGGTGTGCATCAAGTTCGTGAGAGCTCTTTAACCAACTTTTCCCATAACAATCAATAACATAAGAATTTTAATTTAGAAGTATAGATAATACAAAATAACATGATAAACATACTCGGAATAGCATAAAGCTAATAGGTAGATATGGTGGACTCACTGGACTCATGCTCTTAGGGTCCGCCCAAGCCTGGCTTAAAAGCTTGCCGCGGGGAGCATATACTTGTTGGGAAGATTTCGGCGAAGACTTCATCTGCAACTTCGCCGGCACATGCAAACGACCTGCCTCGTTCGAAGAACTTCGAGCTTGCAAGCAGCGATCGGACGAGACGCTGCGCGAGTACATCCAGCAGTGGACCCTCCTCCGTAACTCGGCAGAGAGGATCTCAGACGACAACGCGATATACACGTTCACTCGAGGCGTCTATCGACTCGAGCTGAAGGAGGCGCTTGGAAGAGTAAAGACGAAGACTATCGCTCACCTCATGCAAATTGCTAACGAGTGGGCAGACGGGGAAGATTCTATACGCAACGAGCGCGGTGGCACACCCACGGAGAATGGTGACCAAGGAAACTGGAGTCTTCGCGGCAGCGATCACCGCCGCAAGCGGAAGTCGCGAGCATATGATGACAACAAAGGTGCAGAACTCGTGGCGGCGGGTTTTCCCGATAGCCGTGAGCAATGAAACCGTGACAGCAGTCACTATGAAAGCGGCAGCCGAACAACCGGTTATAAGGACAACAAGAACGTCAAGCAGGAGTGGCGACCACGCCAGTCGCGCAACGGGCGAGTGCCGTGCCCTCCCCCTACCCTCCAAGGAGCTTGCAGGTTCCACATGTTCAGGGACGAGCATGGCAACCTCACGTCCTCTCACCTCATGAAGGATTGTGAGGGTTTTCAAGAACTGCATGCGTAGTATACACGCCTCCTCCAGCAGCAGGCGCAAATCGTACCAGGTGCGCCAGCCATCGGAGCACCATCTGCCCCAGCTCTATCCCCACCAGGACATATGGCGGGAGCTATTCAGCTCCAACCACGCATCGAGGAACCTCAAGCAGGCGAAGACTCCTACCCGACACCCGTCATGCGCATGTTCATGATACAGAAGGGACGCCCTTCCAACCGGGACCAGAAGCTCATAACGAGGCAGGTGCACCTCGCCGTCAAGTCACCACCGGCACTGCCGGAATATCTAACGTGGTCTCATGAGAGCATCGTCTACTCTCGCGACGATCACCCACCGCAGGTGCCACGGCCAAGGCACGCAGCCCTCGTCCTCGACGCCCAGATCAGCGGCTTCACGATGAGCCGCGTCTTCATGGATGGCGGCAGCGGCATCAACATCATGTTCGCCGACACGTTGCGCGAGATGAACATATTAACAACCAACCTTGCACCGTCGGTCAACACCTTCCATGGAATCGTACCGAGGCGGTCGGTATACCCCCTGGGCACGATAACGCTCGACATCATCTTCGGAGAGCCAAAGAACTTCAGCAAGGAGAAAATAGAGTTCGAGGTAGTGGACTGGAAGTCGCAGTACCATGTCATCCTCGGACGACCAGCTTATGCCAAAATCATGGCAGTACAACATTACGCCTACCTCAAGCTCAAGATGCCAGGACCTTTTGGGACCATCACCATCAACGGCGAATTCAAGTGGTCCGACGAGTGCGACCGCAAGTTCAACAAGATCTCTGAGTCGTTTGGAGCCCAGGGGCAGCTCCAGGAGCTGGCACTCAGCAACGATCGCACCCTCTTCCCTAAGGGCAAAAAATCACCGTCCCAGTCGTCCTTCAATGTGACCAACGACACAAGGGCGCACCAGATACATCCGACTGACCCCAAGAAGACAGCCCTCATCTCGACGAGCTTGCCTCCTGGATAGGAAAGCGCGCTCGTCGATTTCCTGTGTGAGAACTGGGATATGTTCGCCTGGTGTCCAGCCGACATGCCGGGCATACCCAGGGAATTCGCCGAGCACGAACTACAAATCTTGCCTAACGCAAGACCCGTCAAACAAACTATGCGCCATTTCGCAGAGCCGAAGTGTCTTGCCATCGGGCAGGAAATCGACAGGCTCCTGGCAGCCAAATTCATCCGAGAGATCAAGAAGTCAGACTGGGTGGCTAACCCTGTACTCGTGCCAAAGAAAAACACAGACATACTCCGCATGTGTGTAGACTTCACTTCATTAAATAAGTGTTGTCCAAAGGATCACTTCCCCCTGCCACGTATCGACCAAATTGTCGACTCAACGGCAGGCTGCGAGCGCCTCTGCTTCCTGGACGCCTACTCAGGTTATAACCAGATCCGGATGAAGGAGGAAGACGAAGACAAAACATCATTCATCACGCCTTTCGGCGTCTACTGCTACACAACAATGCCCTTCGGGCTCAAGAACGCGGGTGCCACCTACCAACGCATGATGCAGAACTGCCTCAAGCAGCAAATCGGACGAAACGTCCAAGTCTATGTTGACGACATAGTCATCAAGACCAAGAAAGAAGTAACGCTCCTTGACGACCTGCGCGACACATTTGTCGTGCTCAAGAAGTATCATATCAAGCTCAACCCAACGAAGTGCGTGTTCGGTGTTCCAGCCGGGCAGCTGCTCGGGTACCTCGTATCCGCACGTGGTATCGAAGCAAATCCGGAGAAGATACAAGCACTCCTGAAGATGCCGGAGCCTTCAAAGCTTTGGGAGGTCTAGCAGCCCTCTGGGCGAATAGCTGCACTCAGCAGATTCATCAGCAAGTTGGGCGAAAAAGCGCTCCCATTTTATCAGCTGATGAAGAAGATAGATCGGTTCGAGTGGACGCCAGAAGCTCAAGAAGCATTCATCAACCTCAAGCGCATGCTGTCGACTCCACCAATCCTGGTAGCTCCTCAGGAGAAGGAGCCATTGTACCTCTACATAGCTGCCACGAACCGAGTGGTCAGTACAGTGCTGGTGGTCGAACGCGCAGAAGAAGGAAGAGCCCATGGAGTGCAGAGGCCCATATATTACCTCAGCGAGGTCTTGTCCCTCTCCAAGCAAAGATACCCCCACTACCAGAAGCTTGCTTATGGTGTATTCATGACTTCGCGCAAGGTGGCACATTATTTCCAAGAGCACCCGATCATGGTAGTGAGCGCGGCACCACTTGCGGACATCCTGAACAACTCCAAGGCAACCGGCAGGGTAGCCAAATGGAGCATCGAATTAGGTCCTCTGGACCTAACATACAAACACCCAACATCGATCAAGGCACAGGACTTACCTGACTTTACCACCAAATGGACGGAGATAAAGTTGCCCTCAGTACCTGATACATCGAACTCTTGGACCATGTACTTCGACGGCTCGAAGAGGAATGAAGGAGCAGGCGTAGGCGTTATCCTCATATCGCCAAAGGGTGACAAGTTGCGCTACGTCTTGCAGATGGACTTTGAGAAACCATCCAACAACGAAGCCAAATATGAAGCCCTTATACATGGGATGAGGATGGCCAAGGAGTGCGGCACCGACCGCCTAATGATCTACGGCGACTCCAACTTGGTTGTACAGTAGACCATGAAGGAGTGCAATGCCGCAACAAACAACATGATCGCCTACAGAAACCTGTATAACATCGTGGAGGGCAACTTTGACGGTTGCGAGCTCCGTCATGTCGGGCGCAACAGCAACGAAGAGGTGGACACCTTAGCAAACATTGGGTCCTTGAAATCTAAGGTGCCCTCCGGAGTCTTCTTGGAAAAGATAAACAAAAGGTCGATCAAGATGGCGCGACCTGCGGCTCCCTCTACACCAGCAAGTGGGACGCCCGAGGTTGACGCCTCGAGCTCTGAGGCACCCGACTCGGAAAATCACCCAGTTGAAGTGTTCCTCGTCGAGCCCATATGGACGAAACCATTCCTGGCGTACATGCTACGTCAAGAACTTCCAGAAGACATAGTCGAAGCACGGAGCATCACTCGTCGTGCCAAAGCATTCACAATAATCAACGGAGAGCTTTACGAGCGAAGCATATCAGGCATCCTCCAGAGGTGCATCGCATCCGAGGATGGCAAGGCTATCCTCCTTGAGATCCACGCCGACACATGTGAGCACCACGCCAGTAGCAGGGCCTTAGTCGCCAAGGCCCTGCGAGCTTGGTTCTACTAGCCCACAGCGCTCCATGACGATGAGGACATCGTCAGGCGATGCATCGGCTCTCAGAAGTTCGCCACCAAGCCTCACGCACCTACTTTAGAGCTGAAAACAATCCCGCTGGCGTGGCCGTTCGCCCAGTGAGGACTCGATATGGTCGGACCACTAAGGAAATCTGCTCGTGGTTGACACACTCACCTCCTGGTGGCAGTTGACAAGTTCACAAAGTGAATAGAGGCTGTGCCAATCACAAACGCAGCGGCAACAACTGCCGTCAACTTCATCAGGTCCATTATTTTCCGTTTCGGTGTGCCACATAGCATAATCACCGATAATGGAACAAATTTCACCGCTGAAGAGTTCCAAGATTTCTGCAAAGAACAAGGCATCAAGCTCAACTACGCCTCGGTCGCACATCCACAGTCCAATGGACAGGTGGAAAAAGCGAACGGCCTCGTCTGCAGCGGTGTCAAAAAACGCCTATTCGTGCCACTCAAGCGCGCGGCGGGTGCCTGGGTGGAGGAGTTACCCGTTGTCCTGTGGAGTTTACGCACCACGCCCAACAGATCAACCCAGTACACCCCATTCTTCATGGCGTACAGAGCAGAAGCAGTCCTACCTCACGACTTGTGCTTCGACGCACCTCGTGTTGTGGCATACGATGAAGATGACGCCAACGAAGCGCTCGAAGACGACGTCGACTTGCTGGATGAGGCGCGAGACATCGCACTCGCCCGCACCGCAACATACCAGCAGAGCTTGCGCAACTACCATAGCTGTCGACTGCGAACCAGGTCATTTGTGGAAGGTGACCTGGTGCTCCGGCTCAAACAAAAGAAGGTGCATAAGCTCGCCTCCCCATGGGAGGGACCCTTTATCATTGCTGAGGTCATTGGCGGAGGAGCGTACCGCTTGAAGAATCCAAGAAACGGAGAGCTCTCGCACAACCCGTGGAACGCTGTACATCTACGTTATCGGGTGACACAGCGGAGGAGACAGAGATGTCCTGCTCATCAGGATCCACCCGCAAGTCTGGGGCAGCGGATGTGCCTTTACCCTCGGGCAGCGGTGGTAAACTAACAAAAGTGGAGAACCCCTTCAAAGGGCAACAGTAAAAAAGTTGAGAACAGGCCAAAAGGAATGCTAATTCAAAACAAGTAGTAAAAAACCACATGATTACCTCAGACACAGGGTGCTCCGTGCTGAAGGGGGTGACTGGCGATCGAAGACGTGCGTCTCACCAACCTTCAACATGGTCAGAGCGCACACGCGAGCCTCGACTTCGCCCGCCGAAAGCTCCTCTGCAGATACGCGTGTCGCGTCCACAGAACCAACGTACTCATACAGCGGGTGCTCCCGAGCCTGAATAGGGTGCACGCGCCGTTTGATAAACGTGGCGATCAAGTGCACCCCGTTCACCTCCTTGCCCGCGGTCTTCAACAACGTGGACACACGAGACAACAACGGGGACACTTCCTTGGCCTCCCGAACGTCGGGTCGGTGCGACCACGAGTTCTTCTTCTCCACAATGATGCCGCCTTGGAACGGTGGCACTCCATACAACTGCCCCGGCTTGTAGAAGTCGGAAACGTAGAACCATTTCTTCCTCCAGTTTTGCGCGGACTCGAGCTGCTTCAGGTCGAAGTAGTCGATGTCCCCGCGCGTCTAGATCCCGAAGCTGCCGATAGGATACACGCCGCGAGAGCCGGCGTTGCGCTTCACATTGAAGATCCGCTGCCACAACCCCCAGTGCGGGTGTATCCCCAGGAAACACTCGCACAAGACGATGAAGCAGGAAATGTGGAGCATGGCGTTGGGGGTGAAGTCGTGCAGCTGTACGCCGTACGCGTACATCAAGGCGCGGAAGAATTCGTGAACAGGGAAGGTGAATCCCCTGTTCACGAAGTCGACGAAGCAGACGCGCTCGTCGTCTCGGGGACGAGGGGAAACCTCGTCGCCGGGAGGCTGCGTCTTCATCTTCTCCAGCGACGGCAGGTGGCTGTCGCGGCGCAGTGCCTCAAGCTGACACTCGGTCACGGAAGACCGTTGCCAGCCGCCATGCACCTTTTTCAAATCGCCCGCCGCGGTGGCACCGGCGGCGGCAGCGGCGGCGGCTCCGATGGTCTTCTTGCCGCTAGTCTTCTTCGTCATGGTGGTGTGAGGAGGAACTAAGCTCTCTTGCTAGCTATGTTGGCCGGGAAGACGGCTGAAGGGCGCAGGAGGAAGAAGGATGAACTGGGCGGTGAGAATTGGTATTTTTCACCCCATAGCCCATACATCTCTATTTATCTCGCAGAGCAAGTAAATCTTCGCCCTTGATTTTCGCATCATGCGGCACGGCGAAGATCACACCCTACACGTGGCGAGCGTGGAGGGCAACCGTCGTGGGCCGCATCGCCCACTATGCACGGGAAACGAGGAGGCCATCATCATGGCGCCGCGTAAAATTCGTAGCGTGTGGTCAAAACTGACGCGGTGACGCGTCCTGTCATTTCGTGGCAGGCCAAGCGGCAGAGCGCATCGGTTGCGATGAGCACGCCAATGACATCGTCAATGACGTAATCCAAGGTCAGCTTTCATTCAAATCCTTCACAACATACTCAACCTAATACATCATCAGGTCCTGAAGGCATTCGACTAAATGTCGTAAACTCCATGTTACTCCCATCGGGAGCAAAAATTCTCCTAGCAATCTACAAGGCTAGCGGGCTTAGATTATCCCCAATTACAAGTAATTCAACATAATCTCGGGGGCTACTCCTATCGGGAGCGCTGGCGCGCACCCGATAACTATAAGACTGAAAGGCACTCGAAAGGTTATCGACTCCGGTCTAACCTGAGCAAAAGCAAAGAAAATTCCCGAGATGAATCAGACACAATTGACCCTCGGATGCTGCATTTACCATGCAAAGGTAAGACCCACCGATTCGTCGTGTAGGGCTGGGACTGGCAGCAGCAGCTGAAGTACCTGACAACTGTGTCGCGCCAACAGGCGTGATGAAAATCCCGACGGACGCGTTGGGTACCCTAAAAGCTCAGTTCGACTCTGTGAGACCTCAAATATGGCTTCGAATGGTCAAGCCTCCGAATTCGAGCCCGGGGACTTGAGTTTGATGTAGGCTGGTAGAGTTTGTGCCCAAGAGCACTTAACTGGTCCCGATACTGTCGAGTGAACCAGGCCTGCCCTGCCAAACATCCCACGACTAAAGCGCCCTGCAAAACGGGTATGAAGCACACCATCTAAAGCTAAAAGCTATCTACTTGAACACCTGACTAAGGGTGGAGTCCCTGCCAGACTCCCTGAAGTCTACCAGGTCCTCGGGGGCTACTGACGTGGGTGTACCCTTCGGGTGCCCCACGGATTGGATACTTGGTGTTCAATATCGTCACGGACCACGGAACAAGGCTAAGGAGAAGGCCCATACCGAGGGAAACAAGCCCAAGAGGAGACAAAGACAAGGTCGATTACGAATTGTAACCCTAGTCGGTAGAGGGTTCCCGAGACCCAGCCCTACTACTTAAGGGCTGGGAGGGCTACCGGCTAGGGACACGCTCATACCTGCCACCAAAACCCTAGCGAGATCGCATCTACTGATCTCGCCATTGTAACCCCTTTGTAAGCTCCATCAATCAATACCAGACAAGCAGGACGTAGGGCTTTGACCTTCGGGGGCCTGAACCTGGGTAAATCGTGTTTGTCAGCCGACGGATTCACCAACACCACCATCTTCTCCTCTTCTCTAAACCCAAGGATGATCTCCGAGGGATTTGGCGTGGTAACCCCACGTCAGATGTATTTAGACATCTTTTAGTGTGTAGATACATCTAAATATAGATAAATGAAACTCAAGTATTTTGAAACGGAGGGAGTAGTTGTGCTTACTTTGGAGGTTACACGAACAACAATCTTTGTGTGATTATGACTTGATTTACTACCAGATTGTGTTTCAAAGGAAGTATGCAGAGCACTCACAAAGAGGATTCGGAACAAGTAGACTCCATAAGATGAGCTTCAGTTATGGTGAGACCAAGTGGCAAGGATTTTGCTGTTCTATCTAGCAGCCTAGCATGTAATATGTATTTACCTCATTAGTGTGATTCACAGTGTACTTCCTTTACGGACACATTTTTTTAATGAAAACACTGGTCTTAAATAATACTCCATCTATTCCTTAACATAAGTTGTCTAAGGTTTTGGCGAGAATATTAAGACATCGGTCTGTATGTGGCGTACTTATTTTCTCATGAAAAATCGAGAGATAGGAGTCCCTAATAGCCACAAATTGAAAATAATCCTTTAAATCCCTCAGTTTCATATTGTGACTCATTTGTGAATGACTATAATTGTCTATAAATCGCAATATACCCTATATTTTGGATTTTTTCTCAAATCCTCAGGCACCATATATCAAGAAACGGAAGGAGTAAAATTTAACAACTAAGTAGCCTTTTAAAATTGAATGATATCCGCCCTGTGGTATGTGGTAAGTTGATCGCAATTTACATGGACCACGAAACAGGCTTTCGTCCCGCTTTATAAATAAAGCAACATGTCAAGCAAGTCTATACACAGTTACAAACATAAGGAAGGGCGGGAAAAGAACCCGCATGCTGGGGCAACAGCACAAGTAAGCCCAAGGAGAAGCAGCAAGACGTGGGGGGGGGGGGGGGGGGGAGCGGTGAGAGAGTTACATCAGGGGGAGGGAGAGAAAGAGAGCGAGAACAAAAACTAAGCCCCTCCGGCGCTAGCTGGAAGTAGTGGACGAGATGCGCCGAGCGGTCTCCACAAGTCTATCGAGAATGTCATCCAGCTGCCCCCTGTCCCGCTGCCTAGACAACGGGTGCCACTGCTGCAAGAAAGACAGAAAGGTAAACATCGAGTCAGAAGCACGTCGGAGAAAGATCCGCTCGATCACCATCTTATTGCGAATTGTCCATAAGGTCCACGTCAACGCGGCAAATACCAACCAGAAGAGGCGTCGCCTCTCCCCGGTACGGTTCGCCTGGATATCTAAGAACTCACCGAGGTCCGAGGCCTGCCAGGCAGGCCCAAGCGCCTCATGGACGAAATTCCATAGAAACCTGGCAGCGGGGCAGGTGAAGAGGATGTGGGTTCCCGTCTCGGGGATCCCACACATGGGACAAAGCCCATCACCCGGCCCCTGTCGCTTGCGTACCTCCACCCCTGACGGGAGGCGGTCCCTAAGAAGCTGTCACACGAAGATTTTGATTTTTAACGGTAAGGGAGCCTTCCAGAGAGGAGAGGCCCAAGCTCTAACTGGGTTACTAAAAAGACTCCGATAAGCCGACTTTACAGAGAACGTCCCAGAGGGCGCCAAGTGCCATGACACGAGGTCTCGGCCACCCGGCAGCGCCTCCGGAAGTAAACTCCGTAACTCCGCCCAGGCTGTAGCCTCGGCAATACAAAATGTTCGTCGGAACGTGATGTTCCAATTCCCATTGAGTATCACCGCGCCCACCAGCTGCATCGGATCCGCGCAGATAGCAAACAGAGAGGGGAACCACAGTGGTGCTCTTGACGATCTGAAAAAAGATGAGGAAAATGATTGTAGACGAAGAGAAATGAATTGGCTAGGAGGGCAAATATGACCAAACATTCTTTTTAACAATTTATTTTTCAGTATTTTGTACAATTATTTTTTGAAAATATTTTTGAGAAATCTAATGATTGGCATTTACAACAACATTACACGTGCATTACACGTGCCCAATTACTAGTAAGCTATAAAGAACTGATCCTACGCAAGGTGTCACTACACAATTGGTGGGAGACGAGGAGCAACCACAGCGTCCTATTTCCTCCAATAATACGGATTGGAGAAGATGTCAAACCACCTCAACGCGAGTCCCCCAACACAAATCCGATTAGGCACGCCTACCCGCCGATCACCCAGATCGTCTCTAAGTGCTAATAATTACAGTACGTAGTAGTATTTGACTATTTGCTATCGATCACCCAGATCAAAGCCATAATTAAGGAAAGGAAAACAGGATCCAGTCGATCCAGTGGTTTGTGTTTCAGTCATGCTGCGTGTTTGATCGCTAGCAGCACATGCACATGCTCGTGTCTCGACTGAGTACCGCTTTGGTAGTTGACCTATGTCTATGTGCGCGCGTCGTCGGAAAGAAAGCGGTGAGCGCGACCGAAGCGAAGGGCACCAGGCGAAGCGAAGCGCGGTCGATTGGACCCTGGGAGCGGGGCACTTTGGGCGGCCGGGGTGAACGGCAGCGATTACAGGGGCGCCTCCTGCAGGCCGAGCACGCCGACGACCTCGCTCCGGAGATTCACCACCGTGCAGTCCCTGGATGCCGCCACGAGGAGGACGTGGTCGATGAACGACGCGTGACCAACATGGCCGCACACGTCGCGCTCGCGCACCTGCTTGAGCACCGTGGTCTTGCCGACTCTTTGAGGTAGGCAGTGGTGGACTTCGAACCCGACGGCAGCTCCAGCTACGCGAGCTGGAGGAGCAGCGGTGGCGGCGCTTGCGCGTGGCCAGCACGGCGCCCTGCTCCTGGAATGCGGGGACGATCTTAACGAAGAGCTGGCCGGCGTCGTGCCGCGCCTTGATGGAGGCCACCTCGTCCTGCACGTCTTTCACGCGCCGCAGCCACGGCTCCGGCGCCCCCTCCAGCGGCTTGAGGGTGGGACAAGGCCGTGTCCTTCCCCAACGACAAGGCCACCGCGCGCGCCTGGAGGTCGCCGCCGTCCACCTCTGTTGCCGCATCGATCGTCGGGGGCGGCCGAGCGAGGTCCTGGCCGTGGACCAGTTCGAACGCCGACACAGGCAGCGCTTCTTCGGAGGACCAACCGGGAGACAGGCGCCGGAGATGCAGTGGCGGCGGGGAGTCCGCCCCGAGCGTGTCCCGTCCGGCAGCAGCTCTAGGAGCCGGTCCACCTCGCGGCGGAGGAAGCGGTGGAGGCGCGCGGCCTGGCGGAGCACTGGGTCGTATGGAAGGCGGCGCCGCCCCGAGGGGCGCCGATCCTCTTGCTCACGACCGGAATAGGGCAGCAGCAGCCGAGGCGTGGCGGCCCCTGGCCCCGTCCTGCACCTTGTCGGGCGGCGGTTGGAAACGGAGGCGACGTCGACGGGCTCCAGCTGGCAGTCGCGCGCTACGGCGAGCGCAGGGTCCGACTCCATGTCGCCCTCCGCGGTCTCGTGCTTCTAAATTTCCGCACGATTGGCCCCGGACGGCCTTCAGCAGCGTCGACAGTGGCTTCGGGTCCTCGTCGGAGCTCACGGAGAGACGAAGGGTACGAGTTAGAGAAGTGTACGGGCTGCTCGAGTTTGCTAGTAAATGCACAGTTTTTTGTTTTGCAAAAATAAACACTTTTCCTATTTAACAGACGTCTGTTTTATAATTTAGAAACAGACATATTTTTGGTCCGTTGGATGTCTCGCACGTATCGCCGCGCGCTCTCCCTCCGCTTTCCCTTTCTCCTCTTGTCGCGTGGCTGAGTGAGCATGTCCTTTTCTTTTCTTTTTTCCTTTTTGATTGAGTTTTCATTTCGTGGTCGAGCCTTTTCACTCTGCCCGTCGTGAAGCTTGGGGAGAGGGGCGGATTCGATGGCGGAGTCGTCGCCACCGGCTCAGCCGGTGCTGGGGAGGTGGTGCTTCTCAAGCCAGCGGCGATCAGTTGGAGAGAGCCGCGACCGCGGACCCGGCGCTAGATCAGTTGGAGAGAGCCGCCGCTGGCTTCCATCGTCGTCCAACGGCGACGAGATCGGCGCTTCGCGAGCGTGTAAGACCTGCGCACCGCCGTCGACATAGGTATCCCTATATCCCCCCTCCCGCCCCCAAATCTGGCTGATGTGTTCCTTGATTTCTGTCTTTTTTAAGCTCGTGTTTTCGCCAGACCTGCAAGTGATTATGGTCTGCCGTGGCGGTAGCTTCGTGTGTATGTTGTATGTCCGTGGATTTTTTTAGTAGAACTCTAAGATTTGCGTGTCAGGGAGATAGTCCCTCAATAGTATCGCTTCAGATACCCCTCAAATTGTGTGGATTTTGATTTTGCTGATGCTAGGGTTTAGTTTTGGTGATTTGATCAGGATTTAGAATGATTCTCGTTAGGGTGATTCTAAATCCTGTGAAATTCTCTAATCTCTGAAGGAAGTATTCATTTGTTTTGTTCTGTGCTAGCTTGTCAATAAAGTATATATGATCAATACTGCTGGTTACTTGGAGAGCCTGGTACCTGGTACGCGAGGAATGAAGTAACTCGGCAGATGATTTTCACTGCCTGCCGCTTCCTAGATGATTGTTATTCGCCTCTTAAAGCTGAACTTCGTGCATGCACAGAAGGATTGCAGGTGGCTCTTCAGTCTACTCCATTGCCGATCATCATCGAAACTTATTGCTCTCAACTTGTTGAAGCTACCAGTTCTTCGAATCGCGACAGATCACCACATCTACACTTGATTTCAGTTTCTTATTTCTTTAGCTATTATTTTTATATTAATTTCAGTCTCTTAGTGTTTGAGAAGTAAGATTTTTTTTTGAGGAAAAGGATCCGATCCATATATTTCTTCTTATTTTTCTCATGATTTCATCGATTCAGTCTCTTATTTGTTCAGCTTTGTTATTTAATATTTCAGCCTTTCATTGTTTGTTCTTATTCTTTCAGCTTCTTAGTATCTCAGTTATTCATTATTTCAGCCTTTCAGTGATTGTTCAGTGATTATTCTTATTCTTTCAGCCTTTTTAGTGTTTCATCCTCTCAGTTTTATCATTATTTCAGTCTCTTACTGTTTCATTATTTCAGCCTTCAGTTATTTATTCTATCATTTTTCAGCGGTTGAGCTTATTTGTCATCAGTTATTGTATAATTTCAGTCTCTCTCATCTTATTTGTTCAGTCACATAGTCTCTCAGTAAGTCTTTAGTTTTTTATTATTGCAGCCTTAGTCTCTTAGTGATTCAGTTACTTAGTCTCTCAGTGTTTGGTCTCAGTTACTTATTCTTTGATCTTACTCTCTTATTCTTTCAGCCTCTTAGTGATTCTTTGATCTTAGTCACTTATTATTCAGTGACTTAGTCTCTCAGTGATTCAGTTACTTACTCATTTTTTTGACATTTCACTCAGTATCTTAGTTATTCAGCTTTTTGTTGATCTTTTTGCCTCACTTTGTTTATTTGTCTCTCAGTTCTGCGACACTCATTTCTCAACATTTTCAATTTTAGTTGAGTCTTTCAGCTAGTCATTTCTCTTCATTTCAAAATTCAGACATTCTTAGTTTTCATTTTTCAATGATTACTCTTTCTTTGCTCAGTCTTCAGTTATCAATCGGTCCAATACAGTTTACTCTTTCTTAGTATTCAGTTTTCAATCAATCAGTATCTAGCTTACACTTTCATTTAGTCTTTCAGTATCATTCTTAGTTTTCATTCTTCATTGTTTAATCTTTCTTTGCGCAGTCTTTCAGTTCTCAATATTCAAGTCTTATTATTCTTAGTTTTCATTCTTCATTGCTTACTCTTTCTTTGCTCAGTATTCAGTTTTCAATATGTCCAATATACTTCTTAGTCTTCAGTATGTTGGCTCAATCTCAGTCATGTTTTCTTCTGTTTTTCAGTCACTCTCTGTTTAGTTTTCAGTATTATCATTCCCTCTCTTTCTATTTCTTCATCCATCGGTATCCCTTCTTTGTATTTTTTTAGACTTCAGTATGATTTGCAGGGGTAAGGTTTTTTTCTGGTTTGTAGTTACCTTCTCAGTCTTGTTCTCTAGTTTGCTGCCTCTATCGATTGTTTTAGTCTTGATTTTTTGTTCAGAACATATGCTCATTCGCTTTACCCGAATTGCGCAGAAGTTTTGTAGGTAGAAGGGTATAAGGAGAGTTGGAGAGGGCGGAGGCTCCCCTCGAAAGGTTGGTGCATATGTACAGTGTATCGACTTAAGTCTTACCTTCTTTTTCCCGGATTTGTACACGGGGTGGTCAGTGTGTGAAAACGACAACTGCATTCTATGTGAAATATTTTTCATGTCAGTTAGAGGGTGGATAGTGTGTTAGTTCGTCAGTAACTCTGATTCCAATTAGTAGTCACTCAGTTTCATGTGTCTTGACACTTCTTTTTTTCAATTATTTAGTCTTTTCTTTAGTGTTCTTAGGGCTTTTCAGTCTTACTTTTCTTTCTTGATTGGTACTGTGTTATTTATGCCCTTCACTTTTTTGTTGTCTACCTTATTATTCTGAACTGAAATCATGAATTGGATTCTTTTGCGTGTATAGGTGGCAGATGATGAGTTTTGGATGGGAGAGATACCTGGGATTGTAAGTTTTCTCCTTCCCATGTACTTCAACTCCATTCGGAGGCAATTTCTGCAGCCCCATCTCGAATCTGGAGCTTTTTTGACACTTGTGTTTCTGAAGATCATTCCACTTATTCCCCCTCTGCGTGCAGCGTGTGTTGCACTTGAACCAAGCCTACCTCAGCCCAACTCAGTGTGTTACCTTGGCCTTTTAGTCGTCGAAGACTGAAGATACTAGATTTGTGGCTGCAAAGTTAAGGTGCAACTGAGGACTAAGCCCATATTGAGAAGACATGAAATTTGTCTGTTTAGGAAATGAAAAACAGATAGATTTGGAATTTCCTGTGTCTGTCCAACTCATTGATACAGCTGTGTACATGTGTCAGTTTCTAATTGGTCTAAAAAATCTGTCTGTTTCCAAAATGAAAAACAACTAGCTGTTTGTTAGACACTCCCTAAATAAATGCACTGCTGGAACGCTGACAGATGGGTCCGGAAATTGCCACGTTATCGAATACAACTTCGGGTGTGTTCGGCAACAGCCCAGCTTCCAGCTTCCCGTCGCTCTACCGTGAAGCAGCGCCGAACATGCCAACTCCGCGGAGCCAGATCCGCGAAGCTGAGCGAATAGCATGTACAAATTTCGGAGCAGCTGTTTTGGCGATCCGCGGATCAGCCTCGCGCGGAGCAGCACCAAATTACGGAAGAACTGCCACCGCCAAGTTAAAAAACGTTTCACTGGCTCTTTTCTTTTCTTCCCTCGAGCGATAGAGCGAGTGTGGCTGTAGTTCTCTTCCCCCCAAAAATTCGAGCTGAGCGAGAGCATGACCTAGCCGCCGGAAGGATCCTCTCGACCGCAGCCGCTGTTTCGCCCGCCGCCGTCTGAATCTCACCAGGCACGGCCACAAACACCAGCAAGGAAGGGGACGAATCCAGGGAAAAGGGGCAGCGGGGCGGGACGAAGCAGCAGGATACCTCGCCGCCGGCTATTAGGCCGCAGGACGACATGAATCGATGGGATTTCATGCATCTCGATGGTGATTTGGATGAGAAGTGGGGAAGAAGATCCAGTCGGCTGTTTATGGTTGGGCTGGGCTAGCAGTTTTCCTCAGAATGGACTGAAATCACCTTTAGTGGGCTGTCGGTCCATGTAAAATTAGGTGAAGCTGACCGAACGTTTCCAGCTCCACTCGCGACGCCGGAATCGCACGAAGAAGCCGGATCGACGGATTTCTGGGAAGCTGGAGGATTGCCGAACACGCCCTTCGTACCAAGAGGGGGTGACTGTATATGAGCCTCTGATATGTATTCGAGCATGGTAAAATCACGTATAGTTGAGTACGGTACCAGGGCGACTGGGCGAGTATGGCCGACAAGTTCGAGGATGAACCGTGGGAGCAACTAGAGCTCAATCGAGTGAGATGATATCATCCAGTTGCATGTGTAACTCATGTGTAATTTGAAAAATCTCATTTGCAACTATGTGCCCCCCATGTGTAACTGAAAAAAATTCGAGTTGCATAAATAACATACAGTACGAATCACGATACAAATTTAACGGGATTAGAGTTGAGTGAGACCTAACTTAATTCTTACTCGAGTGAGAAATAGCAAAACTGATTTATTTTTACTTAATAAAAATCAGTACATGCATCAACCACTCCTTATTCGTAACATACACGCTATTAGAAGGAAGTGTATCGAGTTGGATACCAGATGCCCGATATGTAATCGAGCTGACGAAAATGGCGCCACCTGTTCCTAAAATGTAAACAAGTAAACCTGGTGTGGCGCAATCTGCAGGTCGAGGATATCCGATTATCACTTCTAAATGTCTCAAATGCTATGGGTGTTTTTGAGCTCATATGTGGTCTTCCAGCTAAAAGATGGACCTAGTACTAATCTTGTTGTGGGACTGGTGGTCAGCTTGCACCGAGAAAAACGCTGAGGAGAAAGAGATCACAACCGACATGGTGTGCCACGGCATTCAGCGCTATGTCGCATGGACTGTTGCCCAAGGAATATCACCCAGAGCATTGCATCGAGTGTTTCGGCTGCCAGGGAAGAGGTCGTACCGAACTTGCGGACAAGGCCACCAAAAGATAGTGTGAAGGTTAACTTCGATGCTGCTTTCTACAAAAATACGGGAGAGGGTGCATGGGGCTTTGTTGTCCGCTCAGATACCATGAAGGTCATGAAGGTTAGGGGAACATGAAGGTCACTGGCCTATGAAGATAGGCAACCGAGAATCGGAGAAGGTGATGCATACTCTCTTTCGTCGTGATCATGCCCAGTGGCGGAGCTTGAAAAAAGTTATGGGCAGGTAAGGCTATAAGAAACACAATATTTTGCTCTAAACTTCACTAGATAATAGTCATTGCTCCAATTCTTCTCCGAATTGCCTTTTCCATGGCTGTGCAAAATTGAAAGATAAATTCGGTAAGAAATTCACCGTGCTATCAACTGCTAACCAAAAATTTGGGGAAAGAAATGAGAGAATATGGGTAGGGAAATTGGAGAAGAATATGTCTCGATTCGGTCGCATCATCGGTTGTCGGCTGCTGGACCTCCGTCTAGTGCTCGTTGCTCGTGTGGCCATGCCCATGCAGCGATACCCACTGGTCGTCCACTGGTTGCGGGCGGGGACGCGGAGCTCCCGCCGCCTATGCACTCCACCGATTCCCCTATTCCCCCTTCTTTCTTGTCGAAATCCTATCTAAATCGCTAGACCTAGCCATCTCCAAGGCTATGGTTCTGTTCGTGAGCAGACACATGTCGTGAGAGAATGGAAGACGACACGGCAACATGGCATGTGTGTGCACTGATGGGCTCGGCCACCTTAGATGCATACTATTAAATTTATTTTACCAAAAAACCTGGGTGGGCCATGGCCTAGGTCGGCCCCAATGATCGCACCCATAATCTCTTAACTTCAATGAGGGTAGTTTGGCAATTGGTTGCAGTCCATTTTGCTTGATCTCCTAAAACAGATACTCCCTCTGTTTCGAATTAGTTGACGCGGATTTATATATAGATGCAGATTTATTTACATGTCTAGATACATTTGTATTTTTTTTCGATAAAGGGAGATTTATTACTTAACGAGTTTTAAGCATTACCTCCGGCCTCTGCATAACTAGGATGCACACAGCCACCATCATCCGACCAGTATCATAACAGAAATAGAAAGGCGAATTACATATCATAATGAGAAATTGTAAAGACGCCTAAGGAGGTAGAGGACCAATCCGAAGATTATGTTGCCATCCATGCTGAGAGTAAAATTCCCATGCCGCAGCCTCCAAACGTGAAGACACCTCCATAAACAGGTCGCGATGCTCCACACGCTGTATATGTGACCATGAAGGGATCGTAGCCGTGCACCGGTAGATGAGCTGCATAAGAGAAGCATTTTCATCGTTAACAATCTTATCATTTCTACATAGCCAAAACGACCAAATAATGGCAATCGCTCCCACCCTTATATTTGTATTTATATTTCGACAAATCTATCTTAACTAATTCGGGACGAAGGGAATGCCACGCTCCTGGTGGAACGGCGAGCGGAATCAAACCATCCATGACACTCCCCTCCATAGAGGTGTCGAGACGTTTTGTGTGCACTTAGCTGAGGATCATCAGAAATATTTCAGGATTTCCCACGCTTACCCGAGTGAGATGAAAGCCTCCACCCGTTAAATCCTGGAGCAAAGCCCCCGTTTTTTTTTTAAGAATTCAAAACCCCTGGCTGGGGGCCGTGAGCAAAACGCCCCTAGCGGAACGACACATGCACCTTTCCTCTCCCTGATGGATTAAGTATACTTTTCACCCTTAAATCTCATACACTGGATACAAATCCCCCTAAACAATAAATTGGGATGTTTTAAACCCTCAAATCCACAATACTGTCTAAATCACCCCCTAACCTGGTTTTGTACAATCTGGGTGGTTTTTGCTGATGAAGTGGCTGATGACACGTCATTACCGCCGTTATGGTCCTCGAGACCGCCATGTCCAGGCTCGAACTCAAGCTGTAGCGGCGATAGAGCTTCTCTCCTTCCCTGCAGCAGGCCACGACCCAGAAGCTCTCCTGGGACCAGATCGACGCCAAGATGCAGTCCTGGCTCGCCGGCGCGCGTCGCTTTCACGTCCGCCTTCGCCAGGGAGAAGGATCTCTGCGGCCTCGTCTTCACCGACGACAACGCGTCCGTCGGCGACGCCGTGAGGAAACCAGCACGCTCACCGCGATCTTGGCCTGAGGAAAGGCACAACGCTCACGGCCGGTGAGCCAAGAGAACACAAATGGCATTTAGAGCGTGCTATCGTTGGCCGCGGTCTCCTCCCCCTCGCCACAGACCACCCCGAGCCTCACTACCTTGTCCATTAGATTCGCCTCGCCGCTTAGACCTTTCTCACACAAGGAATCGACGCCGGAGATCCCCAATCGCCGACGCCCTTCTTCTTCTTCCTTGTCACTGGTAGGGCGCCACCGCGCGTCGATCTCCACCTCCACTGAGTCCCAGTATCCTTCGTCGGCTCTAGCTGGCGCATCCCGCAGAGCTGTGCGTCCTCGAGCCACTCTCCACACGACATTCACCTTCGGTTGTCGTCACCAAATAAAGAACCACCAGGTGGCCAGGTGGCCCGTGGCCTCGCGTACGCACAAACTTGCCATTAATGGGAAATCTTAACTTCCCTCTCCATTGTGCAAATTCTCCTATACTATGCCATTAGTAAAGCGGGAGCAAACGAGATCTGATCTTTTACGGCCACATGTCATGGTCGTATCACGGTATCGCTGATCAGTGTCACCACCCAGGCACTCACCACTGGAAAATATTGTTCTTTGATTCTACCGCGCGGAAGCAAGGCATTCGACCGCGCGGCAGCTGCATAGCACTGCCGCCGGCGAGTGGCATTGGTGGCACGCCAGAAGTTAACTATTTTGCGTGCGGTCGTGGGGCGCACGAGCATGAGCTCGGACGTCGTCGACGACCAGGCCACGAGCATCCTAGCGGTCGCAGAGGCAGCCGTCGCGGGCGCGGCGCGCGCGCCTGTTCCGTGTGCTCGACATCCACAACGCGCTCATGGAGACCATCATCCCGCCATCGTCGCCACGTTTGGGGACAGGTCGGAGGTCACGGTCCGCGTCGTCACGCTCGCGGTGACCAAGGTCGGTGATGCGGCGCGGGGCATGGTGGCCAGCTTTGAGGCGGCTATCGAGAAGGAGTCGGCCAAGGCCACGATGCCCGGCGGCGCGGTGCATCCGCTCACCCGCGTACTAACGGCGTTAACGGCGCGCGCCACGTCAGCCAGCCACGTCAGCGCACCAAAACAGCCCAAACTTGCCCCAATACCACTCTAGTTGGGCTAAAACCACCCAAATTGAGTGATAGGGGGTGATTTAGACGGTATTGTAAATTTGAGGGTTTAAAAAAATCCTAATTTTTAGGGTGTGTTTGGTTGGGTGGCTAGCCACCAAGTGGTTGTGGGTAGCTATTTTTTAAGTGGTTAACCCATGTTTGGTTTGTGGTGTCGGGTGTGTGGGGGTAACCAAATTTTAGGCATATTCCCTCAAAAAAGTGGTTGAGCTCAACCACTATAAAAGTGGTGGTTGAGGCCAACCACCCGTGGGCGAGTCCCTGCCATCACCTGCGAAACATTTTACGACATATTCATCGTACTCAAAAATAGAAAATTTACCCTTTTTTAATATTTGAAAAAGCTTTACATTATTAAATATATTAAGACATTTTACCCGTTTATATATGTGAAAAAACTTTCCCTTATTATATAAATATTAAGAAAAGTTGACAGATTTCCCTTTTAAATATTAACCAAACATTTATCTTTTAAATACTAGAATAAATTTTCCTTTTTATATATTAAAAATATTGGAATAAACTTTTTCCTTTAAATATAATAACAATTTACCTTCTAAATAGTTGAAAACACATTTTTTATATATTAACAATATTTGAAGAAACTTTTATATTTTAATTATTTGAACAAAATATTCACTTTTAAATATTTAAACAAACTTTTCTTGATTTATACATTAATAATATTGGAATAAACATTTCCCTTTAAATATAATAAGTAATTTTACGCTTTTAAATATTGAAAACATTTTACTATTATATATTAAGAATATTTGAAGAAACGTTCCCTTGTAATTATTTGAACAAAATATTCACTTTAATATTTGAACTAACTCTTTTCTTTTAAATATTTGAGCAAAGTTATTTCAGATGCTAATATTTTACATCAACACATTAGAAATTTCCGTATAGATATTTAAACAAACTTTTTCCTTTTATAAATATATTACGGGGTTTCCTCGACATCTTAAAAATAATTAACCATATCACTCTAAGCATTTCTAATCCCTCAAAATAAACACAAATGGCCACCCCAAACGTCAACAAACAAAAACAGCCCAAATAAACATAATTGAGGTGAAATTTTTAATCCATCGAACCATCCCTTTAGTTCAGAGATTGTCCAATGCGTGACATTTGAGTGAAAAGTAGCGTAATCCCGCCATGAGTAAGAGGCCCAACAGGCACAGAACGGCCCATCGAATCGACGGCAGTGAGAGCCAAATCCAAAGCAAGCGGGAAGGGGAAAGCATTAAAAACGCGAAACCCCACGGCGAATTACTTAACGCGGGCGCCCTCCCTCCACTCGTTTCCCTCCTCCCTTCCTTTTTTCCCACGTTGCGGCGCCTCCCCAACTCGCTAGGGTTTCTCTGGGTTTTTGCCCCCGCGCCGTCACGCCTCCCCCCGACCGCGCCGCCGGATCGCCCGCCATGGCACCCGCCGTCGCTCCCGCCGCCGACCGTATCCTTTTGCCCCCCGCGCCGCCCGCTTTCCCGCGTTTATGTTTTCTCTCTCCGAATCTCCGCGCGTTTCGTGTTGGGTGGGGGTGCCGCCCGTCGCCGGATCTCTCGGTGCTTGGCTTGGTTCCTCCGGTTTTCGGGTGATTCCGTCCGGGATTCGAAGGGAGATTTGCTCGTGGAGACTGAGGCTTTTTTTGTTGGGTAGGTACACGTACTTCGGTACTTGTTTGGATGAGGCTTTCCAGATTTCAGACGGACCGTCTGGATTTCTGCTTCGCTTGTTCTAGGATGTTTACTCGCCCCTAGTTTTAGCTCACGTTGCTTGGGATTCTGCGCAAAACAGCGCACTTTTGTGTAGTTTGTGTTTGGATTTGTGAAAATATGACTGGATCAGTTCCCCTTGACTGGTTTCCCTTTAGATGCGACGGATTTGCTGCAGAAGCTGTCCCTGGACCCCAAGAGCGCAGCCGGGGAGGGCAAAGACGCGAAGAAGAAGGTACGGGCCCGCCTCTCTCTGTACTACCATCTTGTTTGGTCACTGATGGTGTTAGATTCATGCTGGAATCTTATGTCTGAATTTGGTAACGATACAGGTCTCGGCAGCAGCGAACGGTGGGCTGAATGGCGCGGTGGCATCTCCTAACCCTCAGGGGACTGCCGAGCAGTGGGCAGCTATGGGGCAGCAGGACTACAAGAATGCTGCCATGTATTATGGCGCTGACGGCTACCCTTATTATTATGGAGGTGACGCACTAAGCCACCTTTTAGTCTATTACTGTCTGTTTGCACTGAATCAGAGATTGCACTGCAACTGTGTAGTTAGATTTATCTACTGAATTGCTGATAGCAATGTCTTTTGGATTTTTTGCAGGTTGGGGCGACTATTCTGTGTATGTGAGCCATGATGGAACAGAGCCACTTGCCCCTGTGAGTACTGCAGACACTTTGGTTCAGTCTAATGTCCATCCCTTTTAGAATAACCTCCAGGTTTGCAGAATCTTGGAGATTTTATCTCTGTTAAGTGCATTTGGATGAATTAGTCTGTTGGTTTCTGCAGGGTGGTTATGGGGACATGTATTGTTATCCTCAATATGGTGTTGCTGCATCTGGGTATGATGGGCAGTATTACGGGTCTCAGCAGAACCAGTACCCGTCCACATATCACCAGCCACAGAATACTGCCAGTAAGCCAGTATACAAGTCCAAAACTGGCAAACCAGATCCTTCACCACAGCAGGATGTTTCTGCTGCTTATCAGCAACCTAGGCCTGTGGATGCTTCCAAGGCCAATCCAAACGGCGCTGATAGTGTAAAAGATCTGAAGAAAGCAACGTTCCCCCTGAAACCAAGTGGGCGTCCGGCTAGTTACCAGAACCATGGTGACAAAGCAGCTTATCCATTGTCTGGCAGTCAAGCTTTCTTAGAAAAATCACAGAAACTCTCTGTTGGAAATCCTACCTCAACTGCTTCCAATCTTAAAACCAAGGTACAGTCAACAAATCTGAATTTTGCCTCGTCATTTTTCAGTGTGCATATTATTGTTATGACAGTAACCTGTTTTTGTGTAGTTCTGATATTTGTTTAAATGCATGGCACATATTTTCTCAGCAATTACAAGTACTGCTGTTTAGTGTTTGATCTTACCTATGTGGTTTGATATGGTGTGTGAAAGCACATATTTGGTATTTGTGTAATACTATGTCATTGCCATTTAACTGTGTACATTGGGGTTATTTCGTACACCATGATAAAATTTTTTTAGGTCAAATTTGACTTTTGTATTCTGCGTCTCTATAAGTTCATATGTTGTATGCATCTGTATAGCCTATAGCAGCAGCCTATTTCTAATCGTGGAGAAATTTCTTGCAGGGACTGCTTGGGCCAAACTCCCCAATGGCGCCACCATCACCTGGTTACATGAGTTCGATGTACTCTAGTAGCGCAATGTACAATGCAAACGCATATGGACCTGGCTTTTGGTACGGATCAAACCTCTATGGCTCTGGGATGTATGGTGGGTGGAATGGGCTGTCAGATGGAAGGTACAAGCCGAGAGGAAAAACCTATGGATCATACCGTTTCGGCAATGAGAACATAGATGGCTTGAATGAGCTGAAGAGAGGGCCCAGAAGCAATCTTATTAAAACCGAACAGGGCACTGGAGCAGCTGATGCTGCAGCTGCAAAAGGACAGGAGCTTCCTAACAGTGATGCCTCAAATGCTGTTGTCCAGGATCAGTACAATAAGGCTGACTTTGTTGAAACTTACTCCGATGCCAAGTTCTTTGTTATAAAGTCATACAGCGAGGATGATGTTCACAAGAGCATCAAGTACAATGTTTGGGCAAGCACCCCCAATGGAAATAAGAAGCTTGACACTGCTTATCAAGCAGCTAAAGACAAATCACCTGTTTTCCTGTTCTTCTCTGTAAGTTCTTAACTGTGCTGCTAAAATTGCTTCTTTTCTCTCTGAATAGACGATATAGTGGTTGCTGATGTTATGTGCCTTCCACTCATCCTCTGTGTTTCAGGTCAACACTAGCGGCCAGTTCGTTGGACTTGCTGAGATGGTTGGTCCAGTTGATTTTAACAAGACAGTTGAGTACTGGCAGCAAGACAAGTGGACTGGTTGTTTCCCTGTCAAGTGGCACATTGTGAAGGACATCCCCAACAATTTGTTGAAGCACATTATTCTTGAGTATAATGAAAACAAACCCGTGACCAACAGCAGGGATACCCAGGAGGTGAGAATTGTAGACTTAGATTTTTTCTCCTTATGCTGACTTCCTTGGCAGTCCTTGTCACTGCACTTGCATTACGAATTCTAAACAGTAACGAAGCACATTGCACTATATTAAAAATTGACAACTGGTTGTTAATAAATTTACATATTTAGCTCTATAAATGATGTGCTCGATAGGGTTTTGACCTGCATTCTCATGGTGTCTGCAGGTTAAGATTGATCATGGCCTTCAGGTGCTTAAGATCTTCAAGGAGCATGCCTGCAAGACATCCATGTTGGATGACTTTGGCTTCTATGATAACCGTGAGAAGATAATGCAAGAGAAAAAATCCAAGCGACAGCAGCCGCTGGAGAAGGTACATGTCTAGCAGCATACTTTATGTGATATAAGCTGACTTCTATAACCTTGCATGAATCTTATCACTGAATAGTTTTGCCTTCATATGATTTCATCGTTTTAAACCTCTCAGAACTATTGAGTGCTAGCTCAGTGATAGAATATGTTCTATGAAATCCCATGCAAAATGTCTGTTGGTTTATCTTTTTTTCTTGTAATGTAAGTACTCATATGGCGGCTTGATCCTGGTGAATTCAGTGACATGCTTTGAATTCAGCATCTACCCTGGGAATGAAGGACTTACTTGAACAACCTTTGCTGCTGATGCAGATAACGAATGGAAAGCTGCTTGCTACCAGCAACACTGAGAACAAGGATGTTGATGGAAAGCAGGAACCTGCAGTTCTAGGGGAGCAGAATGCTGTGGTGGAGAACGGTGTGGCGACCGAAGCTGTAAATGGTGTTGCCCCAGCAGATGCAAGCCCGGCAGTGGTTGCAATTGGCTGTTAATTTTCGCGGCTCAAGTGCAGGGAGGACAGCTTATACAGGGTGCAGAGAGCTGCTGTGGTTGAAGGCATTTGTGACTATCATGCTTGTGGTTCAATATGCTTTGAAGGTTGCAGAAAGTTGCAAGTCTGAGGCGATTCAGGATTCAGTTAGAGGCTTTTTTTTTCCGGTACTGTTATTCTGTAGTAGTATTTTCGTTTCGCTGGAGTATGGTAACTTCGGGTGGTGGTTAGGAGAGTAGAGCTCAGTTCTTTTTCAGGCGAGATGTTTTCGTGTTTTGAGTTGGCGTTAGGAATTGTACCTAGGGGTTTGAGAGTCTGTAAGGCTTTTTGCAACCAAGGATAATGATTTGTGGTGCGTCTGTTATTCTGAAAGTTAATGCTAGTGCTTCTATCATGCTGTCCACCTCCTAAACCCTAGCATCATGGTGTGGCATCGAGCTGACTCCTGCACCGCCCTCCATGGTCCGCTGCCAGGCACCACTGTAGGTGAATGCCATGTACAGCTAGGGAGTCCTGGCGATCTGATGTCCTGATGGGGTGGATGTCTGGTGAAATTCTAACAAGTATACAAAGGGTTGTATTCAATGTCTGACATATTTTGTAGGGTTAATTGGTACTCTTTAATACCGCTGAGTGAAAACTGATGCATGGAGATTAAAATTAGGATTTGATAGGGAACAGCATGACGAGGACTTTTGTAGGAGTATTTGTTCTTGGCAACTTGAAGCTAGCTATTGCATTGAAGGACAATATGTAAGTATTTAGAAATCCTTTCTTCTGCTGATCCCATCGTGTATCACCGATTAGTCATTTTTGTTGCACTCACATCCGGCCGCCACCCCCTCGATCTCCAGCCACCGGTGGAACCTGCTCCTCCTCGCCATGAACACCGCCGGCTTTTCCAGATCTTCTGCATCTTCTTATCGTGTTTGCAGCATGTTCTCATAGTTCTTCTACAGCACTTGGGTTTCCGCATCTTATGGAAAGTGGCTTGGCCATCGCTGCTGGAGCAGCAGAACTCTTCCGCCACAAAGATCCAGAGATGCTTCAGAGCAAAGAAGGTTGTACAATTGAAACATTCGAAAGCTAGGGAGAACTTCTCTTCTACTTTTGAGGGACTTCTCCAGGATGCAGATAGGAAAACTACATCGCCGATTCAGATTTCTTCCGTCAATTCTCGTTCTTCTTTGATGCAAAGGAGGACAGAGATATCGACACACTATGCCAATTCTCGGACCTGCTTCTGCAGCATGTCAAGCGTGGCAGGGATGTGGTCAGCCACTTTGTTGGTGAAGATTATTCCTCGGTGGAACCAGCTGCGATTCACCGTGTACAAAAACTCGCACTCATCTGTGTGCACGCTGTCCATCAGAAGAGGTTTGAATGGGGTAGCAGTTCTGCCAGATTACTAGAAATTGTGGCCTGCTTGATAAATCCTAAGCTTTTGTGGAGTTGCAAAGTGGTTGCATATCTTCAGCAGAAAGATCTATTGCTTATTTTGGGAGGTTATCATTGCTGTACCGGAAAAGGCAAGACATTTGGAGCATTGTGATAGCAGTACCTCTGCTTTGGAGCATGTTCTCATACTTGTAGCTTCACATGTTGGCAATCATCCGTGTCGCTGTCCGACTGTGGATCCAAGATGGAGTTTCTCCTCTCAGCTTCTATATATTCCTTTTCTTTGGCACCGTTTGCCACATTTCAAGAAGGTTTTCTCTGCTGGTGGATTCAGAAAATATCATATCCATCAGATGGCTTGCCTTTTGTCCTCTCGTGCTCATGTTCTTCCAGGTGATAGATCAACTAACCATCCAGGATATGTGTGTGTTCTTGCAAATGTGCTTGAAGCTGCAACCTGCATCTTCTCTGAACCGAAGTTTGCTTCAGATATAGTAGCTGACATCATTGCTGTTTCTACTTCATTACTGGGCCATTTACAGAAACTAAGACCACCTGCTGAAGTGTTAGATGACGAAGAAGATGCCATGATCATGGATGTTGACGTTACGAATGGTCTTGATGTTGATTTGCGAAGACAATTACTTGCATCGTTTGGTCCAAATTCAAGGTTGCTTGAATATCTGGTGAATGCTATGGTTAAAGACACACTAAGTATAGACTATTCTGATCTAGTTGGGCCATCAGATGTTGAGATGGAAGCTGTAGGTTCTATTTGTGCCTTTATTCATGTCATGGTGAATACATTTCATCTAGATGGAATCATGAAGCGCACTGAAATTTCTCCTTTATTATGGAATTTCATAAAGCGCTGCCACAAAAACCAGAGATGGCAATTGTTTTCCAAGTGTGTGTCTTCATGGCTTGCAGATGTTCCTGGTTGGCTTCTGCCAGTGTCCATAGCCCCATATACAAGCACCTGTTAGGGATTTTCGATAAGGTTGAATTTTTTGAACAAGAGCCACCTTTTTCACTCAAAAGATTGAAGTTCATGATTCTCACTTTAAAGGACGTTTTATGGGAACTTTTTTGGATTGTTCCTTCACATATCTCTTCTAGGCAGCCTGCATCCTCCGAACCTTATTCCTTAACAAAATGTCATTTGAGAATCTGAAGAGCAGAGATATCATTGAGTTCTCCGAATTGCTTATCCAGTTGCAGGACTGGAATAACCGATGCCCATTCGCTTCTGCTAGTGATTTCTGTATTCGAGAAGATATAAGTGAAAAATCTGTCAACCAGGCGATACTTTCCAACACTCTAGAATCAGAGTTTATAAAAGTTGCTCCGGACAATGCGTCGAGCCGACATGTCGCCACATGTCAACGTATCGCCACGACACATTTCTACCTCGCATTGGAACATGCGTCCTTCTGCCCTTGGCGTAATACCTTTTTTTTTTCTGGAAATTTTAGATGTAACATAAGTGGAAAAGGTTGACCGGAGTTTGACTTTTTTGATCGATAAGTGGGATGAAAAATCTGAAATCTGGTTGAGTTTGTCTCAAGCTGATCGAAAATGACTAAGTTTGTCCCAATCGGATCTTTTCCTCGTTACCGTTAGTCCCCTCCTTTTCCTCGTCGCACAGCCCGTAGCGCAGAGGCAGAGAACTAGCGACGCGCGATCTAATCAAATCGCCCCGAATTCCCAAATCAAATCGCTGAAATCCGCTCACGGCACCGACGAGCAATCTTTGCTTTCCTCGTTTTGATTCATCTTCTTCCTCCCAAATCTCATATGAGCTGCAGTTTCCTGCCGCCCCGATGCAGTCTCAGTTCGTCCCAATACCTAGCTCTACACCCAACGAACACCACCGCCGCCGCAAGCAATTGCACGGATTCGGCCTGCGAGGCACCGAAGCAGCCCTAGCCGTGACGCACAAAGTGGACGCTTCGCAAACCCCTGCCCCGCTGCCGCCTGGGCTGCCCCTTTGCTGCCGCCGCCGCCGCCGCTGTCGCCGTGACTCGTTGCTGCTGGTCGGCCGATGCAGGTTGCTTCAGCGGCAAATGCTCGTCGGCCAAGACGCCGTTTGCCTGGACCGTGCGGCCGAGCACATAGGGCCCCCAACATCGTCAGGTTTGTGGAGTTCTTTAGATCTGCTTGATTACGCATCCCTTGTAGTCCATCGATTAGTCGGATGCAGTTTGGTCTGATATATGGTATTAGCTACCGATGGTTGCACAGGGGACCTGATCTCTCCCGCATAACTGATTGCTAGCTGGTTTGGATTCTCAAAGGTTGACGACATGAACTGAAGCAACGAAGGAGGAATCTGTGACAATCTTGCATGGCTCACAGATAAAACGCAGAAACTCTCTGTTGGAAATCCTACCCCAACTGCTTCTAATCCTAAAACCAAGGTACAGTCAATAATGTTTCGGTGTGCATATTATTGTTATGACATAAACCTGTTTTTGTGTAGTTTTCTGATTTTTGTTTAATGCATGGCGCCATATTTTTTCAGCAATTACTAATACTGCTGTTTAGTGCTTGATCTTACCTATGTGGTTTGATATGTTGTGCGAAAGCACATATTTATGGGGTTTGTAGAATATGTCACTGCCATTTAGCTGTGTATATTGGGGGTTATTTTAAGGCACACCATTCTAAATTTTGCTAGGTCAAATTGGAATTTCATATTCTGCATCTCTGTAAGTTCATATGCTGTATGCATTTGTATGGCCTACAGCAACCTATTTCTAATTGGAGAAGTTTCTTGACAGGGATTGCTTGGGCCAAACTCCCAATGGCGCCACCATCACCTGGGTACATGAGTTTGATGTACTCTAGTAGCGCAATGTACAATGCAAACGTTTATGGACCTGGCTTTTGGTATGGATCAAACCTCTATGGCTCTGGGATGTATGGTGGGTGGAATGGGCTGTCAGATGGAAGGTACAAGCCGAGAGGAAAAACCTATGGATCATACCATTTTGGCAATGAGAACATAGATTGCTTGAATGAGCTGAAGAGAGGGCCAAGAAGCAATCTCATTAAAACCGAACAGGGCACTGGAGCAGCTGATGTTGCAGCTGCAAAAGGACAGCAGCTTCCTAGCAGTGATGCCTCAAATGCTGTTGTGCAGGATCAGTACAATAAGGCTGACTTTGTTGAAACTTTGATGCGAAGTTCTTTGTTATAAAGTCATACAGCGAGGATGATGTTCACAGAGCATCAAGTACATTGTTTGGGCAAGCACCCCCAATGGAAATAAGATGCTTGATACTGCTTATCAAGCAGCCAAAGACAAATCAAGCAGTTCACCTGTTTTCCTGTTCTTCTCTGTAAGTTCTTAACTGTGCGGCTAAAATTGCTTGTTTTCTCTCTGAACAGACTATATAGTGGTTACTGATGTTATGTGCCTTCTGCTCATCCTCTATGTTTCAGGTCAACACTAGCGGCCAGTTTGTTGGACTTGCTGAGATGGTTGGTCCGATTGATTTTAACAAGACAGTTGAGTACTGGCAGCAAGACAAGTGGACTGGTTATTTCCCTGTCAAGTGGCACATTGTGAAGGACATCGCCAACAATTTGTTGAAGCACATTATTCTTGAGTATAATGAAAACAAACCAGTGACCAACAGCAGAGATAACCAGGAGGTGAGAATTGTAGACTTAGATTTTTTCCTCATATGCCAACTTCCTTCTAAATTCTAAGTAAAGTTCCTGGTGGCACACCATACAGTCCTTTTTCAGTGCGCTTGCATCGCAAATTCTAAACAGTAATGAATCACCATGAGAATCCTGCATGGCTCACAGTTCGGTGGATTTCCTATGGGATAGCTTAACGCAGGTAATAAATAAAGGATTTTCTAGCAAACTTTAGGTATTTGGATGTTTTGTCGGTGAGGTTTAGTTGCGATAAGTTTATAATTTTGTTGATGTCGTAAAGTAGTTTTCTAAACAAAGATTATTCCACAGGTTTCATCTGCTCTTGGTGTTGCGGGTATTTCTTTGGTTAAACCTTCGATTTAAGGTGCGAGATGGAAGTTTCCTTTTTTTTTTATAATTGCCATCGTTAATCTTCATTGATCGTTCTTGCGGTACCTATTCAATTTGAGTCCTTATGCAATATATAAATTGTCTGGATGATCACATGTGTTGTATCACTTCTATATATGTTCTTTTGTGTTATGTTTGTCTTCGATGGAAACAAATGAGAGTGCTTAGTTTTTGTTAATTTGGTGGTAATTAGAGGAGTGTGGCAGCACCGCTAGGTAGTTAGAAATCTGGTATGACACCTTAGGCCTTAGGTCTCTAGATTAGATTGTTATTAACATGGGATACTAACGACTTACAATTTTGCTCTAGGTTGACTAAATAATTAGAGTTAGTATATAAGAACTTAAAATTAGGCACACTCGTGCACAATAGGATGGTTTTGGGGTACTTGATAGATTTTTGGCTTGTGGTAACCTTAACCCGTTCTCATTGTTCTTTTCGACTATCTCATATGTACGATGGTATTTTTTTATGTGTTGTTATTAATGTTGCAATTTCGTTTGGTTGGCTATCCTCATAATTGACGTTATGATAATTGATTGACGATATATATCTAGTTAATTTCTCATTGTTCTTTTCGACTAGCTCGCATGTTCGATGGTTATTTTTTACTTGCACTTATCAATGTTGCAATTTGGTTTAGTTGGTGATCCTCTTAATTGGCTTTATGAAAATTGATTGGCGATATATTTAGTTATTTCCTCATTGTCCTTTTCGACTAGTTCATATGTTCGATGGTTATTTTGACTTGCTCTTATTAATGTTGCAATTTGGTTTAGTTGGAGATCCTCTTAATTGGCTCTATGAAAAATTGACGACAATATATTTAGTTAATTTCTCATTACTCTTTTTGAAAAGCTCGTATGTTTGATAGTTATTTTGACTTCTTTATTATACCGTTGTAATTTGGTTTAGTTGGAGATCATTTTAATTGGCTTTATAAAAATTGATTCTTGATATATCTAGTTAATTTCTAATTGTTTTTTTTACTAGCTCGTATGTTCGATGGTTATTTTGACTTGCTCTTACTAATTTTGCAATTTGGTTTAGTTGGCGATCCTCTTACTTGGCTTGATGAAAAATTTATTGGTGATATATTCACTTAGTTTCTCATTGTTCTTTTTGACTAGCTCGTATGTTCGATAGTTAATTTGATTTGTAAAAAATGGTTGTCAATATATTTAGTTAATTCCTCATTCTTCTTTTCGACTAGTTCGTATTTTCGATGGTTATTTTGACTTGCTCTCATTAATGTTGCAATTTGGTTTAGTTGGAGATCCTTTTACTTGGCTTTATGAAAAAATTATTGACGGTATATATTTAGTTAATTTCTCTGTGTTCCTGTCGACTAGCTTGTATGTTCGATGGTTATTTTGACTTTCTCTTATTAAGGTCGCAATTTGGTTTAGTTCGAGATTCTCTTAACTAGCTTATGAAAAATTGATTGCCCTTATATTTAGTTAATTTTGTTCATGTCGACTAGTTTGTATTTTCGATGGTTATTTTGACTTGCTCTTATTAATGTTGCAATTTGGTTTAGTTGGAGATTCTCTTAACTGGATTTATGAAAAAATTGATTGCCGATATATTTAGTTAATTCCTCATTGCTCTCGACTAGTTTGTATGTTCGATGGTTATTTGATTGCTCTTATTAATGCTACAATTTGGTTTAGTTGGAAATCCTCTTAATTGGCTTTATGAAAAATTGATTCGCGATATATTTCGTTAATTTCTCATTGTTCTTTTCAAAAAGCTCATATGTTCGATGGTTATTTTGACTTGCTCTTTTTACCGTTGTAGTTTGGTTTAGTTGGAGATCCTTTTAGTTGGCTTTATGAAAATTGATTGCAGATATATTTAGTTAATTTCGCCTTGTTTTTTTCGACTAGCTCGTATGTTCGATGGTTATTTGGTTTGCTCTTATAAATGTTGCCATTTGCTTTAGTTGGAGATCCTCTTAATTGGCTTGTCTAGTCAGTAAGTCACTAGTGCGAGAGCAAACGTACCATTTTATTCTAGATATAATAAGTTGTTGACAAAAGTACTTGGATTGATGGCTTTAGTTAATGACGATGCTTTGTTGGATTGGAAGATAGATAAAAGGATTTTAATTGGTGATAATAGAGAGAGATATAATGATAGATATATGGAATATTGATCGATCTTAATTGTGCTCTTGGAGACATAGAACGATGAATTGTGCAATAATTCATGGTCAAAATAATTGAACTTTGTTATCAGTACTAGTATGAAATTAGCCTATGAGATTATGGGCAAAGTTTTAGTACCTTATTTTGGATATGTGATTTCAAACTGGCACAGTGTGGATAATAATTTGTTAATTAATTATTTCGGATTGCACCATAAATAATTCTAAGTTATCTTGGAGGATATTTTAGTAATTGGTGGGTTGAAATAATATATGGGATATTGCACATATTCAGAGAAAAATCGACATTGTTGGGAGGATTAATGGCTTCATTGAAGTATAGATTTCGCAATGATCTGGTTAATATGGTCCTTGTGGTTTGATGAAGAATTGATTGTTGATATATTTAGTTATGTAAATTCAGATCAATCAGGTGGGCTAGGCCATCAAAGAAAAAAGTGCTTGGGTATCCTATTTGTGATTTTAACTTGTAGGGATTCATTTATGGTGGTTCTAATAGGACGATTACATTGGGTTATGAGGCCGAGTGGGCAAGATTATATTTGGAGTTATAGGCATAATGTGATGAGCTAATGGAGTTCCTAATGAATGGATTTTGTGGTTGGAAATTCCTAGTTCGTATGTTCGATAGTTATTTCGACTTGCTCTTATTAATTTTGCAATTTGGTTTAGTTGGAGATGTTCTTGATTGGCTTGATGAAAATTTTATTGGTGCTATATTTAGTTAGTTTCTCATTGTTCTTTTCGACTTGCTCGTATGTTCAATAGTTATTTTGACTTGCTCTTATTGTTGCTGCAATTTGGTTTATTTGGAGATGCTCTTAATCGGACTTGTAAAAATTGATTGGCAATATATTTAGTTAATTCCTCATTGCTCTTTTCAACTAGTTTGTATTTTCGATGGTTATTTCGACTTGCTCTTATTAATGTTGCAATTTGGTTTAGTTGGAGATTCTCTTAACTGGATTTATGAAAAATTGATTGCCGATATATTTAGTTAATTCCTGATTGCTCTTTTCGACTAGTTTGTATGTTTGATCGTTATTTTGATTGGCTCTTATTAATGTTACAATTTGGTATGGTTGGAAATCCTCTTAATTGACTTTATGAAAAATTGATTGGCGATATATTTCGTTAATTTCTGATTGTTCTTTTCGAAAAGCTCGTATGTTCGATGGTTATTTTGATTTGCTCTTTTTACCGTTGTAGTTTGGTTTAGTTGGAGATCCTTTTAATTGGCTTTATGAAAATTGATTGCAGATATATTTCGTTAATTTCGCCTTGTTTTTCGACTAGCTCGTATGTTCGATTGTTATTTGGTTTGCTCTTATAAATGTTTCCATTTGCTTTAGTTCTAGATCCTCTTAATTGGCTTGTGTAGTCAGTAAGTCACTAGTGCGAGAGCAATCGTACCATGTTATTCTAGATATAATAAGTTGTTTACAAAAGTACTTGGATTGATGGCTTTAGTTAATGATGATGCTTTGTTGGATTGGAAGATAGATAAAAGGATTTTAATTGGTGACAATAGAGAGAGATATAATGATAGATATATGGAATATTGATCGATCTTAATTGTGCTCTTGGAGACATAGAACGATGAATTGTGCAATAATTCATGGTCAAAATAATTGAACTTTGTTATCAGTACTAGTATGAAATTAGCCTATGAGATTATGGGCAAAGTTTTAGTACCTTATTTTGGATATGTGATTTCAAACTGGCACAGTGTGGATAATAATTTGTTAATTAATTATTTCGGATTGCACCATAAATAATTCTAAGTTATCTTGGAGGATATTTTAGTAATTGGTGGGTTGAAATAATATATGGGATATTGCACATATTCAGAGAAAAATCGACATTGTTGGGAGGATTAGTGGCTTCATTGAAGTATAGATTTCGCAATGATCTGGTTAATATGGTCCTTGTGGTTTGATGAAGAATTGATTGTTGATATATTTAGTTATGTAAATTCAGATCAATCAGGTGGGCTAGGCCATCAAAGAAAAAAAGTGCTTGGGTATCCTATTTGTGATTTTAACTTGTAGGGATTCATTTATGGTGGTTCTAATAGGACGATTACATTGGGTTATGAGGCCGAGTGGGCAAGATTATATTTGGAGTTATAGGCATAATGTGATGAGCTAATGGAGTTCCTAATGAATGGATTTTGTGGTTGGAAATTCCTAGTTCGTATGTTCGATAGTTATTTCGACTTGCTCTTATTAATTTTGCAATTTGGTTTAGTTGGAGATGTTCTTAATTGGCTTGATGAAAATTTTATTGGTGCTATATTTAGTTAGTTTCTCATTGTTCTTTTCGACTTGCTCGTATGTTCAATAGTTATTTTGACTTGCTCTTATTGTTGCTGCAATTTGGTTTATTTGGAGATGCTCTTAATCGGACTTGTAAAAATTGATTGGCAATATATTTAGTTAATTCCTCATTGCTCTTTTCAACTAGTTTGTATTTTCGATGGTTATTTCGACTTGCTCTTATTAATGTTGCAATTTGGTTTAGTTGGAGATTCTCTTAACTGGATTTATGAAAAATTGATTGCCGATATATTTAGTTAATTCCTGATTGCTCTTTTCGACTAGTTTGTATGTTTGATCGTTATTTTGATTGGCTCTTATTAATGTTACAATTTGGTATGGTTGGAAATCCTCTTAATTGACTTTATGAAAAATTGATTGGCGATATATTTCGTTAATTTCTGATTGTTCTTTTCGAAAAGCTCGTATGTTCGATGGTTATTTTGATTTGCTCTTTTTACCGTTGTAGTTTGGTTTAGTTGGAGATCCTTTTAATTGGCTTTATGAAAATTGATTGCAGATATATTTCGTTAATTTCGCCTTGTTTTTTCGACTAGCTCATATGTTCGATTGTTATTTGGTTTGCTCTTATAAATGTTTCCATTTGCTTTAGTTCTAGATCCTCTTAATTGGCTTGTGTAGTCAGTAAGTCACTAGTGCGAGAGCAATCGTACCATGTTATTCTAGATATAATAAGTTGTTTACAAAAGTACTTGGATTGATGGCTTTAGTTAATGATGATGCTTTGTTGGATTGGAAGATAGATAAAATTATTTTAGTTGGTGATAAAAAGAGAGAGATATAATGATAGATATATGGAATATTGATCGATCTTAATTGTGCTCTTGGAGTCATAGAACGATGAATTGTGTAGTAATTCATGGTCAAAATAATTGAACTTTGTTACCGGTACTAGTATGAAATTAGCCTATGAGATTATGGTCAAAGTTTTAGTACCATATTTTGGATATGTGCTTTCAAATATGCACGGTGTGGATAATAATTTGTTAATTAATTATTTCGGATTGCACCATAAATAAATCTTAGTTATCTTGGAGGATATTTTAGTAATTGGTGGATTGAAATAATATATGGGATATTACACATATTCAGAAAAAGATCAACATTGTTGGGGAGGATTAGTGGCTTCATTGAAGTATAGATTTGACAATGATCTGGTTAATTTGGTCCTTGTGGTTTGATGAAGAATTAATTGTTGATATATTTAGTTAATGTAAATTCAGATCAATCTGGTGGGCTAGGCCATCAAAGAAAAAGTGTTTGGGTATCCTATTTGTGATTTTAACCTGTAGGGCTTTATATTTCTGGCCCATGTGACCCATTAACTCAAGTGACCCAGAGGGGTATATAAGTGGTGCTGCCTATGTGGAAACCCTAAGAGCTCAAGACATACACGTTGGTGGCTGCTGCTCCTAGGTTAGCCACTCTCATCTTCTACATGGTATCAGAGCACTAGAGGATGGAGGGGGTGGCGCTGGAGATGAAGATCCAGTGAGTGGATCTGTTGGAGGCTGCGAGGGACTTGGTGGTTCTGCATCAGGAGGTGTAAGGGAAGTGTTGTGGTCAGGCTGAGCCATGGGAGACGATTTGGCAAAGGCACTGGACAGGCTGGCGGAGATCCTCACCGCCAAGACTACAGAGGCTACGGCTGGGGTCAGGTCAGCAGATGGGGCTCTACTTGCTGGAGCCTCACAGGTAGAGGGGGTGCAGAAGCTTGAACTGGCACCAAACGAGATTAAACTGGAGGGTGTTAGCAATTATTTGAGCTGGTCTAGGAGAGGACGGCTGTTGCTGAAGTCGAAAGCTTTGGAAGGATATGTTCTGGGAGAAGTTGCTGAACCTGTTGAGAAGCAGGGTGCCGAGTGGAAGAAATGGAGCACTACTGATTCAGGAATACTTGCGTGGTTGCTCAGCTCTTTAACCCCGCCAGTTGCTGCATCTGTTGAGGCACTGGCTACTGCAAAAGAGGTATGGGAAGCTTTGTCTCAGATGTATTCTGGTAAGGGAAATGTGATGCTTGTTTCTCAACTTGAGGATAGACTGCATGATCTCACTCAAGGTGAAAAGTCAGTGATGACTTATGTGGGGGAGCTGAAGCAGTTGTGGGCAGATTTGGATCATCTTGATCCTTTGGTGCTTGCCCATACTGAATGTGTTGTGGCAGCAAAGAAATGGATTGAAGGCAAGCGAGTGCTCAAGTTTTTGAAGGGTCTGAATCGAAACTTTGAGAATAGGAGGGCGAATCTGATGCATGAAACTCAGTTGCCTTCACTTGAAGCTGCTATTGCCGCTATTGCACAAGAGGAAACAAGACTGAAGTGCAATGAAAAAGGGGAATTTACACAAAGGCCTGCCTATCTTGTGTCTGAGCGGCAGGAGACCAGAGATTGCTTCAACTGTGGAGTAAGTGGCCACCTTGTCCATCAATGTACAGCTCCACCTCGCCGGGGCAGAGGAGGTTTCAGAGGCAGCAGGTACAGCAGGGGATACTATAGAGGTGGTAGAGGCAGAAACGGAGGAAATTACTACCACAACTCAGGCGGTCCACAAGGAGGGGCCAGAGCCCATATGACATTTACAGAGGGAGGTAGATCAGTAACTCAGAATCAGGGAAGTGTTGAAGGGGAAGTGAAGAAAAATGAACAGCAAGGAGAAACGAGCTTCGGGCAGTTTGCTCATTTTGTCTACACCAAAGGTAATACAGAAAATGTCTCTCTAGCTGCTCATAAGCTTGATTCTGATTGGGTATTAGATTCTGGTGCCTCAAGGCATGTTACTGGTAATAGTAGTGAGTTTGAGATGTATAATCAGTACCCATCTACATACCATGAAACCATTCAAACTGCAGATGGTACTGCTCAATCTGTAAAGGGTGTTGGAGATGTCCAGTGTTCATCTAACATAAAGTTATCCTCTGTCCTACATGTGCCTGCATTTCCAGTGAGCTTGATCTCTTTGAGTAACCTGGTGGATCAGATTGATTGCCGCATTATTCTTGATAAGTATATGTGTTTAATTCAGGAGAGGATGACTGGAAGGAAGCTTGGGGACGAAATCAGATGTAGAGGGCTATAGTACCTGGACCGAGAGAAGCCTAAGTTGCTGGGATACTCTGTGGTGCTCGCAGCGGTCCAAGGTGATAAAGAGAGCAAGGCCATGATCCATCATTGCCGAATGGGGCACATTTCTTTTGATAAGATGAGCAGAGTTTGTCCTGATGTAATGAGTGGAGTAGACATGAACAAACTGAAATGTGATGCATGTGAGTATGCTAAACATACTAGAACATCTTATGTGAGTAAGGGGCTGAGAAGTATAGCTCCCTTCACTCTTGTGCACTCTGATGTATGGACATGTCCTACTATGTCGATTAGTGGAATGAAATATTTTGTAACCTTCATTGATTGCTATACCCGCATGACCTGGGTGTATCTTTTACGCCACAAAGATGAGGTGTTTCAATGCTTTCAGGACTTCGGTGCATATGTAAACACTCAATTTGGAGTGCAGGTGCAAATGCTCAGGTCTGATAATGGGACAGAGTATGTTAACAACAGATTTGGCAGATTCTTATCCGAGAAAGGTATCATGCATCAAACTTCCTGCCCAGATACTCCTCCTCAAAATGGAGTAGCTGAAAGAAAGAATCGACACATATTAGAGGTAACTCGCTCTCTCATGTACACTATGAATGTACCGAAATTTCTGTGGAGTGAGGCAGTTCTAACTGCTACCTTTCTTATTAATCGCATGCCTTCACGGATTATGGGCATGAAATCGCCATGTGAACTTTTATTTGGAGAAAACAAATTTCCTGTTGCCCCCAAGGTCTTTGGCTGCACTTGCTTTGTCAGGGATCACAGACCATCAGTAAGTAAGCTTGATCCCAAGGCTGTGAAATGCATTTTTATTGGCTATCCTCCAGGACAACAAGGATATAAATGCTGGAATCCAACTGAGCGCAGAACTTTTGTGAGTATGGATGTCACCTTTCGTGAATCTGAACCCTTTTATGGTGAGCAAACAGACTTAAGCATATTGTTTGAGGATCTTGATCATCTGTCACAGTTGAGGGCTGATCAAGAGGGGGAGAATACAAACAGTACAGTCACACCTGCAGAAAATTCTGATGCAACAACAAAGGGTCAACCTTTTCCGCTGGCGATTGGATCGGATCTGATCTCTTCAGATTCTGAAGCTGATGGTGCCCATGTAACTGCACCACAACAGGGTACCCATGTAACTGCACTACAACAGGGCCAAGAAAAGCAACTTCAAGTGTACACAAGGAGGCGACGTGAGAATGCTGAACAGGGGGAGAATGATAATTTGGTACAGGGGTCACAAATACAAGAGGAAGAACAATCTGCTGAAGACAGTTCATCGAGTGCACTGTTGGAGGCGAACTCAAATACCACTGGAGGATCGACAGACCTACCAATTGCACTAAGAAAGGGGACTAGAGCAGCTACAAGCAGACCTGTGAAGAAATATGGGTTTAATGTTCATGACATCAGCAACTATGTGTCTTATGAAGCCTTGTCACCCTCCCATCTGGCATTTGTTGCGTCTCTCCAATTAGCGCATATTCCTACTGATTGGACAGTTGCAAAACAAGATCCTAAATGGTGTGCTGCTATGAGAGAAGAGTTGGAAGCATTAAGGAAGAATCAAACTTGGGAGTTGACTACCTTACCAGATGGAAAGAAAGCAGTTGGATGCAAGTGGGTGTTTACAGTCAAACAAAGTCCGGAGGGAAAGATAGAAAGGTATAAGGCAAGGTTGGTTGCAAGGGGATATAGTCAAACATATGGGATTGACTATGACGAAACCTTTGCCCCTGTGGCGAAAATGAACACTGTGAGGATCTTGATATCCTGTGCAGCAAATTTTGGATGGCCACTACATCAGCTTGATGTGAAGAATGCCTTCTTGCATGGTGACCTTAAAGAAGAGGTGTATATGGAGGTACCACCAGGAATGGCTGCTGCTGAAAATGGAGGTAAAGTGTGCAAACTAAAAAAGGCTCTCTATGGTCTGAAACAATCTCCAAGAGCCTGGTTTGATCGGTTCAGAAGGGCCGTGTGTGCCATGGGATATAGACAGTGCAATGGTGATCACACTGTGTTTTACAAGCATTTAAACAAAAGGATTACTATTCTGGCGGTTTATGTGGATGATATTATAATTACTGGGGATGATGAAGCTGAAATACTCAGATTGAAGAAGTATCTAAGTAGGGTTTTTGAGGTGAAGGATCTCGGCCAACTCAAGTATTTTCTTGGGATAGAAATAGCACGATCGGCAAGGGGCATAGTGTTGTCACAACGCAGGTATGTTCTAGACCTGTTGAATGACACAGGAATGATGCAGTGTCGAGCAGCCGCAACCCCCATTGGTCAAAATTATAAGATAACAGCTGAATCTGGAGAATTGGTGGAAAAGGAAACTTATCAAAGACTTGTAGGAAGGTTGCTATATTTATGTCATACAAGGCCAGACATTGCTTATGCAGTGAGCATTGCAAGTAGATATATGCATGAACCAAGGACTGGTCACCTAGATACAGTACATCAAATTCTGAGGTACCTAAAGGGAACTCCAGGAAAGGGGTTATGGTTCAGAAGTAATGGACATCTAGTAATAGATGGTTATAGTGATGCTGATTGGGCAAGTTGTCTTGATGACAGGAGGTCAACTTCAGGATATTGTGTATTTGTTGGAGGTAACCTCGTATCATGGAGGAGTAAAAAGCAACAAGTTGTATCAAAGTCAACCGCTGAAGCTGAGTACCGTGCCATGTCTGAAGGATTGAGTGATATGCTATGGGTAAAAAATCTCTTAAGTGAGTTGAAGGTGCTAAGAGATGGTCATTTAAATGTTTGGTGTGATAACAAGTCAGCAATATGTATAGCAAACAATCCAGTCCAACATGACAGAACCAAACATATAGAGATTGACAGATTCTTTATCAAGGAGAAATTAGATGCTGGAATTATCAAGATTGATTATGTGAACACTAGACAGCAGATTGCAGATTGTTTAACAAAAGGACTGGGAACAAAGGAATGCAACTTGGCTTGTGACAAGATGGGGATGATAGATATATATCACCCATCTTGAGGGGGAGTGTTGAACCGTTACTGGGCTTTATATTTCTGGCCCATGTGACCCATTAACTCAAGTGACCCAGAGGGGTATATAAGTGGTGCTGCCTATGTGGAAACCCTAAGAGCTCAAGACATACACGTTGGTGGCTGCTGCTCCTAGGTTAGCCACTCTCATCTTCTACAGATTCAGTTGGTGGTTCCAATAGGACGAGTACATTGGGTTATGAAGACGAGTGGGCAAGATTATATTTGGAGTTATAGGCATAATGTGATGATCTAATGGAGTTCATAATGACTGGATTTTGTGGTTTGGAAATTCTTAGTTCGTATGTTCGATAGTTATTTCGACTTGCTCTTATTAATGTTGCAATTTGGTTTAGTTGGAGATGTTCTTAATTGGCTTGATGAAAATTTTATTGGCGCTATATTTAGTTAATTTCTCATTGTTCTTTTCAGCTCGTATGTTCGATATTTATTTTGACTTGCTCTTATTGTTGTTGCAATTTGGTTTACTTGCTCTCTTTAATGTTGCAATTTGGTTTAGTTGGAGATCCTTTTAATTGGCTTTATAAAAATTTGATTGACGGTATATTTAGTTAATTTTGTTTCTGTCGACTAGCTTGTATGTTCGGTGGTTATTTTGACTTGCTCTTATTATTGTTGTTGCAATTTGGTTTAGTTGGAGATTCTCTTAACTAGCTTTATGAAAAATTGATTCCCGATATATTTAATTAATTCCTCATTGCTCTTTTCGACTAGTTTGTATGTACGATTGTTATTTTGATTTGCTCTTATTAATGTTACAATTTGGTTTAGTTGGAAATCCTCTTAATTGGCTTTATGAAAAATTGACTGGCGATATATTTCGTTAATTCCTCATTGCTCTTTTCGAAAAGCTCGTATGTTGGATGGTTATTTTGAATTCCTCTTTTTACTGTTACAGTTTGGTATGGTTGGAAATCCTCTTAATTGACTTTATGAAAAATTGATTGGCGATATATTTCGTTAATTTCTGATTGTTCTTTTCGAAAAGCTCGTATGTTCGATGGTTATTTGGTTTGCTCTTATAAATGTTTCCATTTGCTTTAGTTTGAGATCCTCTTAATTGGCTTGTGTAGTCAGTAAGTCACTAGTGCGAGAGGAATCATACCATGTCATTCTAGATATAATAAGTACTTGGATTGACGGCTTTAGTTTATGATGATGCTTTGTTGAATTGGAAGATAGATAAAAGGATTTTAGTTGGTGATAAAAAAGAGAGATATATGGAATATTGATCGATCTTAATTGTGCTCTTGGAGTCATAGAATGATGAATTGTGCAATAATTCATGGTCAAAATAATTGAACTTTGTTATCAGTACTAGTCTGAAATTAGCCTATGAGATTATGGGCAAAGTTTTAGTGCCATATTTTGGATATGTGATTTCAAATTGGCACAATGTGGATAATAATTTGTTAATTAATTATTTCGGATTGCACCATAAATAAATCTTAGTTATCTTGAAGGATATTTAGTAATTGGTGGATTGAAATAATATATGGGATATTACACATATTTAGAAAATGATCGATATTGTTGGGGAGGATTAGTGGCTTCATTGAAGTATAGATTTTACAATGATCTAGTTAATTTGGTCCTTGTGGTTTGATGAAGAATTGATTGTAGATATATTTGCTTTATGTAAATTCAGATCAATCAGGTGGGCTAGGCCATCAAATAAAAAAAGTGTTTAGGTATCCTATTTGTGATTTTAACTTGTAGGGATTCAGTTTTGGTGGTTCCAATAGGACGATTACATTGGGCTATGAAGCGAGTGGGCAAGATTATATTTGGAGTTATAGGCATAATGTGATGATCTAATGGAGTTCAGAATGAATGGATTTTGTGGTTTGGAAATTCTTAGTTTGTATGTTTGATAGTTATTTCGACTTGCTCTTATTAATGTTGGGATTTGGCTTAGTTGGAGATGTTCTTAATTGGCTTGATGAAAATTTTATTGGCGCTATATTTAGTTAATTTCTCATTGTTCTTTTCGACTAGCTCGTATGTTCGATAGTTATTTTGACTTGCTCTTATTGTCGTTGCAATTTGGTTTAGTTGGGGATCCTCTTAATTGGATTTGTACAAAATGATTGTCAATATATTTAGTTAATTCCTCATTGCTCTTTTCGACTAGTTTGTATTTTCGATGGTTATTTTGACTTGCTCTCATTAATGTTGCAATTTGGTTTACTCGGAGAACCTTTTAATTGGCTTTATGAAAAATTTATAGACGCTATATTTAGTTAATTTCGCTTTGTTCCTGTCGACTAGCTCGTATGCTCGATGGTTACTTTGACTTGCTCTTATTAATATCGCAATTTGGTTTAGTTGGAGATTCTCTTAATTAGCTTTATGAAAAAATTGATTGCCGATATATTTAGTTAATTCCTCATTGCTCTTTTCGACTAGTTTGCATGTTGAATGGTTATTTCGATTTGCTCTTATTAATGTTACATTGGAAATCCTCTTAATTGGCTTTATGAAAAATTGACGGGCGTAATTTCTCATTGTTCTTTTCGAAAAGCTCGTATGTTCGATGGTTATTTTGACTTCCTCTTTTTACTATTGTAGTTTGGTTTAGTTGGAGATCCTTTTAATTCGCTTTATGAAAATTGATTGCACATAGATTTAGTTATTTTCACCTTGTTTTTTTTACTAGCTCGTATGTTCGATGGTTATTTGGTTTGCTCTTATAAATGTTGACATTTGCTTTAGTTGGAGATCCTCTTAATTGGCTTGTGTAGTCAGTAAGTCACTGGTGCGAGAGGAATCGTACCATGTTATTCTAGATATGATAAGTTGTTTACAAAAGTACTTGGATTGATGGCTTTTGTTAATGATGATGCTTTGTTGGATTGGAAGATAGATAAAAGGATTTTAGTTGGTGATAAAAAAAGAGAGATATATGGAATATTGATCGATCTTAATTGTGCTCTTGGAGTCATAGAACGATGAATTGTGCAATAATTCATGGTCAAAATAATTGAACTTTGTTATCACTACAAGTGTGAAATTAGCCTATGAAACATTTTGATTATCGTTTTGGATATGTCATTTCAAATTGGCACAATGTGGATAATTTGTTGATTTTGGATTGGTAAGCTCAGTAGAGAGATAATTAACTATTTTAGATTGCATGATAGATAGATATTAGTTGCCTTGGAGGATATTTTAGTAATTGGTGTTGAAGTAATATATGGGATATTACACATATTTAGAAAAAGATGCATATAGTTGGGGAGGATTAGTGGCTTTATTGAAGTATAGATTTCTCAATGATCTGGTTAGTTTGGTTCCTTTCTGGTTTTATGAAGAATTGTTTGTCGATATATTTAGTTAATATAAATTCAGATCGATCCTCTAGGCTTGACCATCGAAGGTGAAATTGTTGGGTATCATATTTGAGATTTTGACTTGTAAGAATTCGGTTATGGAAGTTCTAATAGGATGATTCCATTGGTTTATGAAGCTGGGCAAGATTATATTAGAGTTTTAGGCATAATTTGATGATCTCATGGAGTTGATAATGATAACATTTCGTGATTTGGAAATTCCTAGTGAAATGTATAGACAATTTTGGAGATGGGTCTAGTAATGCAAAATGTAAATAATGGTTTAGCTGCCAGTACGTGGATTGCGATGCAAACTTCATTCTGACGAATTTGATGAGTATTATGATTGTTCGAAAAAATGGATAAGTGTTGTCCAGTTGTTGAAGTAAAAAAATCATGACGTATTACCTCGATTTAAACTTTTGTTCTTGTGATTATTGGCATATTGCCAAATATATGAGAATGGTGGATCTTCCGATGGAATGCATTGTTGAAAATCTTCGTGTGATTTGTTGAGTTCCATATTTGATTTGGAAGACAAGGATTAAAATTCAGACAAGGTTAGTCATTGGAGTTCTTAGTTGATTTCATTTTAGTTGGACTAGTTACTAATTTTCTTATCCTAAAGGTGTTTTTCTATTGGCTTGCAGAAGCTTTTGTTTTATTGGATTTCAGGTACTCTGCTTAACGTCATGCATGGGAGGGAGTAGCTCACCACCACTTGATGCAACACATTGACACAACATATCAAAAGACAACATCCTTGCTCATGTTGGGAGCCTTCTCATCAAGTTTGGCACATTGGCCGTCGGATCGAGCCACCTCCATCGGCGCGTCCCGGACTCCATGTCGACGGCATTTGGTCGCCGGTGCATCCCTGCTATGTGTAGAAGGTCCTGCAGCGATCCTCCAACCATTCCTTCCATGTTTTCTCAAGCAAGGTGCATGCTCTTCCTAGGTCTTTTCTGTTTTGTGTGGATCTAAAAATAGCAGCCAGCTCAATGCCAGGGTGCCGCGGAGCTCTACGGTAGGACTGACTAAGTGGAAGACTTGCAGCCCTGCACACCCTGCTGCCACATCCCACATCACCAATTAGGTACACATTTCTTTGCACATGCTAATTGCTCGACAAAGTTGTCCGGTAGGTTGTTGAGTTCGTGTCGTATTATATGGCTGCAAGTGGCGTATTGGATTCGGCGGTGTGAGAAATGCGAGCGCTGCCAGCTTTAGTTAATTCTTTGTTTTAGTGCTTACATTACTATTGTACCTGCTCCTTTCTTGCTTATGTCATGTATATTACATTCATTTCTAGGAACTTGAGTAATGAAGAAAACTTGCTTCTTTTCAACATAATCGAACTACCGTAAGAAAATGGTAATTTTTTCCTGTATCCCTGTTCTTCTCTGTACGTTCATAACTGTTCTGCTAATTTTCTTCCTCTGAGCAGTCTATATAGTCTGATGTTATGTGCCTTTCGCTCATCCTCTTTGTTTCAGGTCAACACTAGCGTCCAGTTTGCTGGACTTGCTGAGATGGTTGGTCCGGTTGATTTTAACAAGACAGTTGAGTACTGGCAGCAAGACAAGTGGACTGGCTGTTTCCCTGTCAAGTGGCACCTTGTGAAGGACATCCCCAACAATTTGTTGAAGCACATTATTCTTGAGTATAACAAAAACAAACCAGTGACCAACAGCAGAGATACCCAGGAGGTGAGAATTGTAGGGTTAGATTTTTCCTCTTATGCCAACTTCCTTCTAAAGTGCTAAGTAAAGTTGTTGGTGGCACACGATGACAGTCGTTTTCTGTGTGCTTGCATCATGAATTCTAAACAGTAATGAAGCACATTGCGCTGTATTAAAATTTGACAACTGGTTAACAAATTTGCATATTTAGCTCAATAAATGATGTGGTCGATAGGGTTAACTGATCATGGTATCCACAGGTTATCCACAGGTTAACTGATCATGGCCTTCAGGTGCTTAAGATCTTCAAGTAGCATGCATGCAAGACAATCCATGTTGGACGACTTTAGCTTCTATGATAACCGTGAGAAGATAATGCAAGAGAAGAAATCCAAGCGACAGCAGCCGCTGGAGAAGGTACGTGGCTTGCAGCATACCTTATGTGCTATAACCATGTGGATCTTAACACTGAATAGTTTTATCTTCATACAAGTATATCGTTTTAAACCTCTCTGAACTACTGAGAGCTAGCTAGCTCACTGTTAGAATATGTTCAACGAATTCCCATGCCATTATGCCAATTTCTGCTAGTCTATCGTTTTTTCTTGTAATGCAATTATTCATACGGCATCTTGATCGTGGTGAATTCAGTAGCATCCTGGAATTCATTATGTACCCTGTTCATCTTTAGGGAATGAAAGACTTACTTGAACAACCTTTACTGATCATGCGGACAGTGAACGGAAAGCCGCTTGCTACCAGCAACACTGGAAATCAAGATGTTGATGGAAAGCAGGGACTGCAGGAGCTTGCAGTTCTAGGGGAGCAAAATGCTGTGGTGGAGAACGGTGTAGCGACCGCACCTGTAAACGGTGTTGCCCGAGCCGACGCAAGCCTGGCACCAGTTGCAATCGGCTGTTAATTTTCGCTGCTCAAGTCATTTGAGCATCCATGCAGGGAGGACAGCTTATACAGGGCGCAGAGAGCTGCTGTGGTTGAAGGCACTCAAGTCTGCTGGCTTTGAAGGTTGCAGAAAGTTGCAAGTCTGAGGCAATTCAGGATTCAGTTAAGAGGGTTTTCTTTTTTCCGTTATTGCTATTCTGTAGTAATATTTTCGTTTCGCTAGAGTATGGTGGTACTTTGGATGGTGGCTAGGAGAGTAGAGCTCAGTTCGTTTTCGGGCGAGATGTTTTCGTGTTTTGAGTTGGTGTTAGGAATTGTACCTAGGGGTTTGAGAATCTGTAAGGCCTTTTGCAACTAAGGATAATGATTTGTGGTGCGTCTATTATTCTCAAAGTTAATGCTAGTGGGTCTGTTATTCTCAAAGTTAATGCTAGTGGTTCAGTAGTGTTAATTCTATCATGCTATCCTGGACACACCTACCACCTCCTAAACCCTAGCCCCATGGTGTGGCGTCGAGCTGACTCCTGCAACGCCCTCCATGGTCTGCCGCTAGACACCATCTGTGGCACCGGTGGCCTCTCCGCCGCTCCTCCCGTAACGTTGCGGTTCTGTTCGGGGCTGCACCGTAGCCAGCCCTGGCAATCTGATGTCCTGATTGGGTTGATGTCTCTGGTGAAATTCTAACAAGTGTAGACGGGTTATATTGCAATGTATGACATATTTTGTACTCCTTAATACCGCCGAGTGAAAACTGATGTATGGAGATTAAAATTAGGATTTGATAGGGAACAGCATGACGAGGACTTCGTCCTGGGATGATGAAGGTCTCCTCCCTTTCCCACTGTGTTTCTTTTGTATTTGTTCTTGGCAAACTTGAAGTTAGCTATTGCATTGAAGAAGGAAAATATGTAAGTATTTAGAAATCCCTTCTTCTGCTGACTCCATTGTGTATCCCTGATTAGTCATTTTTGTTGCACCCACACCGGCGACCTCCACCTCCTCCGGCCGGTGGAACCAGCTCCTCCTCTCTTAAGAACACCGACGGCTCTTCCAGATCTTCTGCATCTTCTTGCCGTGTTCGCAGCTTGTTCTCATAGTTCATCTCAGCTTCTATATGTTCCTTGTTCTCTGGCACCATTTGCCACATTTTAAGAAGGTTTTAAGATCTTCTTAGGAGAGCACTTAGCTGATCTGAAATAGCTACAGTGCACTTCCTCCTCTCCAATGGAGCCATACTACATTAAGAAGTTAGCTTTAGGTTACAAAGCAGTGCACTTGCATCACATTCAGATGCACCGCGCACAGAAAGCTACTTCTAGACTAGTCCAGTTCTCAGCTGACACATTTATAACTACATACAAAACACCTGCACATTACTCAGGGCTTTAGCCACGGCAGGAACCTAGCCCAGCAGAACAAACCGGTCATCAGCCTTCCGAACGACATGAACTGTCATCGTCACCTTCCTAGCGCCTCTCATCAACTCGAAGATGCAGACGTAGCCCTCACGCAGACTGTTGTCACGGACAAACTTGGCCCAGCGCCCGCCGTTGAAGCCTCGGGTGACGCTTCCGTGGTAGTACTTGACATGCCACTGCACTTTGCTGTTTGGCCTCAGAAGCAAAACCTCATGTGATCTTCCCTCGACATGTTCGGCTGCAAACTTGCTGGGGATGATCTGCAGGCATGCAGGCAGGGCATTAGCTGATTCAGTTTGTTCTTAACTGCAACTATTAGTGTATCACAAAGACACTAACATATTAAGATGTGCATGAAAAGACACTAACATATTTAGGTACCTCTAATATTTGTAGGTGAAAAAAGCTCCAAACCGACAGAGTGAAAAGCTATATGCCAGAAGAATTGAACTGACCAGGAAGTTGTTTGCACGGCGAACATGAGACTTCTGCAGGACCACCACCAAAACAGGATTGCCTGGTTGAACTGATGCCAACCCGAATATTTGCTCTCGTTCGTCGGCAGTCAGGTAACTTGCAAACCTTGAGTAGCAGTAGTTGGAGAAAGTGTATTCATCGTCACTTTCCTCTTCTTCGCCATCCACCACACACTTATCATCTTGATGGTCTCTATTGTTTGGAGATTCATCTTCTTCTCCTATGGAAAATGCACACGCTATGTTTACTGAATTACATGGTTTCTACATACATGTTAGTTGTGAGGACATGCTGCAAACTTGTATTGGCTTTACTTACTTGGTTTGTTTGAAGTAGAGGCCTTGTGAGGAGACCCTACCGGCTGCGACAGAGGCACAATGGCATTGTCGGGATCACTCAAAAGACAGTGTCCTTCAGCTTGGTCACCCACAATGTTGTCAAACTGTTTACGCATGATGGTACCATTTTTATCCGCGAAGAAACAGGACACTTTCTCAGAGCCGCTCGAGTCAAAGATGAGTACATCAAAGGAGCCATTTCCACTGCATTTGAAGAACAGGAGGTCATTCTCCTGCAGTTCATGAGCCTTGGCAAATTCCTCCCATCCTGACACCAAGAACAGCTCATCGGCAATCTTTTCGGCGGCGACGTGCCATGTCTCTCCGCTGGGTGCTTTGAGGGAGAATCCTCCCTTGGGGATTCGCCCAGTGAAATTGTTGGCGATCTTCTCTGGAATGCTCTGTTATAGATGAACACAGTAAACATACATCTCGTATAACCAGTTTGCCTCAGTGGGTGATATGCAACAAACTTCATTCAGATGACATGAACTAACTAATTAATTCACCAAACCAGTCAATGACCGTCATCTAGAAAGAAAAAAAGGTAACAAAGAAATGAACTCAAATGCTGTTGCGATCACATTTATCTTGTTCTGGCAGCCCTACTTACTTGGACAGTTGGGCTCCATTTTCTATAATTTGTAATTGTATCTCCAATCTAATATCCCCCCCCACACACACACACACACACACCCAAATCCAAAGATATATAAGATTAATTAAGGCCACAAACACAGTCTACACATAAACACTATAGGACTGCCACATATTTTAGGAGCTAATCTGAGTGACGTGCAGGCAGAACTTGAAGAAACCATGAACACGGAAGGATACAGAGTAGTTGGTCCTTACAATGCGATGCCGAAAATCTCCAACCATGAGCTTGAAGAACCTGATGTTGCTCACATCCATGTGCTCCCAGAAGTAGTGCTCCTGCCACTCCCTGCACTTCACGCACCTCCCCTTCTCATCACCCACCATCTCACCTACCGCTGCCATTGGAGACATGGATGGAGCTTCGTGAGTTGCCAGTTGCCACACCTCAGATCAATGGATGCAATGAAAGCAGAGTGTTACATGCAGCGGATCTGAGGAAGGAGAAGAAGAGAGAAGTTGTTGGCATCTGGGATGAGGTCTGAGCTCTTCTCCTTGATGTTAACGAGAAGAGGCCGCTTTGATGAGGGTGGGAGGAGTGGTTACTAGTGAGTAAGTGGGTGGGAGTTGACAGGTGCCGTAAGCCTGTAACGGGAGAGTATGTTGGCAGACTTTGCTCACTGACACGTGGGTCTATGATAGACTCATGGACTCATGGACAGGTGTTGGGATGGCGTTCTTTGCCTCGTCTTTGGAGGGAGGAATTGTTGGTGCTCGGTGGAGACAACGGTGGCGCACAAGATATGTTTTCCCTTTTGTTCACTTGTACAAATAAGAGGATGTGTACCGTGAGAAAAAAAATCAGTGTAACCTCAGATCGTAAGGCTGACAACCGACTATTTTACTTAGCCCTGCAGAAAATAGTATTAGGTGTTGGGGCATGCAGGATGCAACCAGACAATCCAGCGGGAGAAACCTGTGAGATCAGCCTATGTAGGTAAAGAGAGTAATACATAAATTGTTGTAAACAAACGGGGTTCTACGAAGAAGCTGTGGTGTCAGCTGACCCCACAGTTTACGTGCAGCTCCGCCACATGATTACACGCAAAACAAAATTTCAGCAATGACCTGTCTAAAATCCAACTCGGTGAGAGTTGGAGTCTCACCGCTCGACGCACAGTTACGGAACTCGATAAACACGTCGGCACAATTCTCGGACAACTCCGTCTCATTCTGATGTCTCTCCTGGGCGCCGATCATACGTGGTCACTACGGTTTGTATACACATGCATACAGGGTGGAGCTCCGTGCGGTGAGTGCTCAGTCGTGAAGATTTTACTTCTACTACTATCTAATGTTAGGAGTAAAACAAAACACACAAAATATAGAGAAATAATTTATAATGTGAAATAGCATGCCTTTTTCTCGCGAGCGATTCATATCCACGAAGACCAAATCGTCGAACCTCCAACACCTACGGCCGGCTTTGTGTCGTCATTTCAGAAACTATGGGAGCTAAAAAAACGCAAGTTATGGTTGCTAAAAAATTCATAGAAATCGTACAATGAAAAAAAAACCTAACTGAAATTTGGTAGTGGCACAGCGTACAAGAAACCACAAATGGAGCCGATGGTGGCATTTTGTTTCAAAATTTCAAAATTGATATCTGTAAGTTTTAAAAAATTGGAAGAAAAATGCTAGGGTTAGATAATATTGTGATCGTCAAAATCTCAGTCCAAAACTCGTTGTATTATGGGCTATATAAAAAAGAAAAATATGAAAAAATTCAAGTTTTAAAAATGCGCACTATTCACCACATCCAGATCCTTCCATTTGTAATTTTTACACAGCCCAAAATTTGAGAGTTTTGGATTAGGTTTTACACACTAGCCGAGTTCATCATTATCTACTTCAAGGATTGTTTCTCGTTTTTTTAACTTTTAAATATTATTTTCGAATTTGAAAAAACACGAGTCCCTGGAGTGCTCGGGAGCATTTGTCCGCCCTCCACGGCGTACACCATTTCAGAAACTTTGGGAGCAAAAACACTACTTCGTACTGTGGCACAGTGACAGACTAATACAGATGAAACAGAGGCCACAGATGTGAAAGAGAAGCAAGTTGTCAAAAAAATGCCGCTGAAATTGCACTGAGTATACACTGCAACACTGCATGAACCTGCAGGCTTCAACGACAGCAGAACAAGTGAAAGAAGCGCCATCATGTTTGCCTGAGCTGAATTTCTCTGTATGTCCTCATAACTACAGATACAATTCTCTTTTAAGCGGAACCATGGGCAAGATAGGTATCATCTCTGTGGGCAGTGAGAAGAACAAGCAACACGTCCTTCTGAAATAATCGAATTAATGTGTTACAATGGCGGAACATGTACATAGTTAATGGCCTCTTCTCATGAAACCTTGTGCACGGTGAAATGAAGAATATGCTGCAGCCTTCGGAAACCACTTGAGATAACAGATGGGTCATGTTGCTGCTGTTTATGACGAACGAATGCAGTAGGCCAGTAGTCTAGCTCAGGATCTAGCTGTCGCTTCTAATTGTGCTATGGTAAGTGGTATACAGTATCAGAAGATGCATACTGCTTCAGACTGTATTTTCGATTCCCATATTCAGAACATTAGACGTAAAATAGCATCATCCGCAACTATGCATATTGGCATATTGCTTTTGGATAAGTAGCATTGTTCAATCCTGTAGTAGACAAGTTGATATACCAAGCACACCAAGCTGAATAACAGAGTCAAACATACTACAGGATGAATTGACAGCAGTAAAACAAAAGGGAAAATTCGATTTTGTGCAGAGACGTTACTGCCAGAACAATGTTTGCCTGAATCTGTCAAGTCTTAGTGCAGACACTGACGAGGGAGGCCATAATTCAGACAACAGTCACAAAGCAATGATACGTGATGAACACTTTAACAGGCATCTCTGCACAAAACAAAATACAGGGACACAAAATGCAGAACAGCAAATCCATTCATTCATCCAACAATGGATACGCAACAGATTTCATAGCAGCAGATTACACGCCAACACTCCCAAACAACTCACGCACGCACGCACGGAACAGAAACCCCTAATAACAGTAGGCGCACGCCGACGGATCCCAGGGCTCAGCCTCCGAAGCCGTAGAGGGTGCGGCCCTGGCGCTTGAGCGCGTAGACGACGTCCATGGCGGTGACGGTCTTGCGGCGTGCGTGCTCGGTGTAGGTGACGGCGTCGCGGATGACGTTCTCGAGGAAGATCTTGAGCACGCCGCGGGTCTCCTCGTAGATGAGCCCGGAGATGCGCTTCACGCCGCCCCTCCGCGCCAGACGCCGGATCGCGGGCTTGGTGATGCCCTGGATGTTGTCGCGCAGCACCTTCCGGTGCCTCTTGGCGCCGCCCTTGCCCAGCCCCTTGCCTCCCTTGCCGCGGCCCGACATTGCTGACGATGAGAGGAGCTCGAAGATTTGGGGAATTTGTCAGGTGAGTGGTGAGGTACAAGTGCGGGGTGCGCGGGGTATTTATGCCTGCGGGAAGGCGCGGTGGTGGGAATGGATGAACGGCTTCGTGCGTCCGATAAGAGATGGACGGACACGATGCCTTGACGAGGCTAGGAAACGAGCCGATCCGCGGGTTTGGAAACACAGCGATGTGATTGGTTCGCAGTGGAGAGGTCGGATCGCTGACGTGGCGGAGTTGGTGTGGGGAGTGGGCTCGTTTTGGGCTGGGCTGGACATCCTGGTGCGGGCCGTTGGGTTGCTCCGGCTCAATGGACTTGGGCTCGCTTTGAAAGCGCCGTTAATTGCGAAACCCTAGGAAGGTACGAGGCTCCCCGTCCGTCCGTCCGTCTCCTGCCGCCGTATAAACATTTCTACCCGTGAAATGATTCCATTTTTACAGTTTCCAGCCGACTTGAATCCACGGAAGCTTGCAAGAGACGGCGGTACCTTGCAATGGAAGGCTTGCGTGGATTGGCGGCGGTGGCGGCCGCCATCATCGACCTCGACCTCCACCTCGGCCTGCCCTCCGCCTCGCCGCGCCCTCCTGCTGCTGCGGGCGCTCCTCGCTCCTCCTCCGCGCAGCCGAAGAGCGGCGGCGCCACGGGAGCGATCGTCTTCGGCGTCGACCTCGCGCTCTTCACAGGTCCCGCGGAGACCGTCGCCGATCGGCGGGACAGCGATCGCGTCAAGTCCGAGGGGCCGATGAGCAGTGGCGCCGACGACGCGCCGCCGCCGCTGCTCGACGTCGCGGACCTTGGAATGCCATCCGCCCCAAGAAACCAAGATTCCGAGCCGGGGAGCAAGCGCGTCAAGACCGAGCAGCCGACGACCAGCGGCGGCGCCGACGCCGACGCCGCGCTCCTCCTCGCCCTCCAGTTCCCTCGGGCATCCCGCCGCGCGCGCCGATCGAGGCGGAGACGAGCCAGCCCCTACCCGCCGGTCGCCGCCGCCGACAACCACCGAGTCTTGGATTCCGGCGACACAGTGCCGGCCTGGGTGCGCGCCGAGCTCCTGCCGCGCCACGACCTCCCGGGAGACCTGCTGCTGCACTACGTCGGGGAGAAGGTCCTGCGGCCGTCCGACATGAACTCGGGCCAGGCCCGCTTCCTCGTCCCGTCGGGCGCCGCCGGCCGCCTCCACGCCTTCCTCTCCGCCGACGAGATCGCGGCGTGCGGCTTCGACAGTGCCGACGGCCGGAAGGCGAACAAGGAAGAGGACGGGACGAGGGCCAAGGCGACGACCTACGCCGGGGTGCCGGTGTCCGTGTACGTGAGCGGCGGGGCCGGGTGGGGCGTGTCGGAGCTGAGGCTCAACAAGTTCCACTGCAGCAACGGCACGGTGATCAACGGCAAGGGGTACAGGCGGTTCCTAGAGCGCTGCGGCCTCGTGGACGGCGACGGCGTCGAGGTATGGGCGTTCCGGCGGCCGGCTCACCGGCTGTGCCTCCTCATCGCCAAGAGAGATGATGTTTGCCCTCTGGACTGCAAGGGTAGGACTCAGTTTTAGTTAATTCCGTTAGATACCAACCGTAGTTAGTTGAGATCCTGATACATGTCAACTGTCAAGCAAATCTTACCCACAGGTACTGGCGGATCGACAAACTAGGAAATGATAGGCTGTTTGCGCGTGCGCACCCTCAGGAAAAACTAAAACAAAGACATGAATAAGTGCGCACCCTCACATTGTCCAAGTACTCTCATTCTGTTGCAAAATACATATATGGTTTCAGATATGTGGATTTACTCTTCATTCAATATGCAACTTTCACTATTGTTTATGTTTTGAATCTGTCTTTCATGGCAACCGTATATCAGTATAATTCTTCACATGTATTTTTTAGGTTGTCGAAGCTAAAAAAAAAATGTTTGATTGCATTCTTTCTTCCTAGTAAGTTTAGTGTTTGTAACTTTTTTTTCTCAAAACCCAAACAATGTTAACTACGACCAAACTTGTAAAGAAACTATTAGCAACTATAATACTATATATAATATGAAAATACATTTTATTAAACATTTAAAAATATTGATTTGACATTGTATATGTTAATACTTTTTCTATATACTTCGTCAATCTACATTGTTTGATTTGACCAAAATCTGTACGCCATTTTTTGAGGAAAGGAGTAAATACCATAGAAAGGGGATTGGCATATTTGGAAGAAACCATGAAAGGAAACACGCCTAACATTTTGGGGAAAGGGTGAAAATAGCAATACATCTATAGTATTGGTAAATGAGGGAGAGTAGACCATATCAAATCATGTTTCAGTCAATTTCATCTCCGGTTAAAAATGGATTTTTTTGTCAACTAGGACACATGCCCGTGCTTTGCAACGGGATATAAATATTCTATTCGTACTAATCATGTTAAACTTGTAATTTTATAAAAAATTGCACATCAAGCAATCATTGTTAAGTTTTGAGCAAAGACATAATACTACTCCCTCCGTCTAGGTTTATTGGGCTCCCTGTGGAAACCTATTTGTCCCAAAAACCTAGGGATGTCACCCGCAGGGTATGGGTGCGGGTGGAGCCACCCCATACCCTTACCTGTTGCCCCCCGAGCTTGCCCATCACCTGTACCCATACCCGTAAGCGGGTATAATATTTTCCCATACCCTTCACCCGACAGGGTAAAGGGATACTCGCGGGTAAAAATACCCGCATTTGCAGCACATATCAATTGAGGAAAAAAAAGAGCTGAGATAATGTGACCATACATATTCATAAACAACAATACATAGTCTACGCTATTAAATTCATGAACTCACGATAAATATAGAAATTTATGACATTAGGTGCGATGGTCACGGGATTATGGGACGACAGTTGAAGCTTGCACGTATACCATCCGATCGATCGTGGCTCCTTGAGTTGACATGCCTGGCTGCCTATGCGGGCTTACAAAATTAGGTTAGGTTTAATTAAACTAAGCCCCGCTTAACAGAATTTATATGGGATAAGGGCACACGGGTATGGGTTATGCAATCCCATGCCTGTACCCGCTCTGTCCGATGGGCACAAGATTTTTCTATTTATATACCCATGAGTATTTTTTAGTCCCAAACCCTTACCCTAATAGGGTTTTTACCCACAGGGTACGCGGGTACAGGGTACCCATTGCCATCCCTACAAAAAACCCATGGAATAAGGCTTTTAAAGATTAATTATATCAATTAACATCCAAGGCTAGCCCTCTCATGCGGTAAGTAATATGTGATTAACTCACTCCATGCGTTCCCTTTCCAAAATATAGCCTATGCATGCGCTTGCATGTCATGGGTTTGGCCTTCCCTAATTAATTACCACAACTAACGAGAGAAAAATGATAGATTTTAGAGCTCCCACTTCCACCTATAGGTGCTTGCCTTGGTCGCAATGCAGCTCATTAGGATCCCAATAAACCTAGACGGATGGAGTATTTCATAATGCTTTTTGAGTAAAGGCATGCTCACGATTTTTCATTACATCATAAAAATTTCATCATATATCTCCATCCTTCCCTTCGTGTGTGTTCCACGTCATCATATTTCATGAGCTTGTTAGTTGCCCGTGTGGTGCTATGGAAGAAAACAAATATATAGAAGATATTACTAAAGGGGCACTATATTTCATGAACATATGTCGAGTTTAATCAACATGGATTTCCAACCTCAATGTTGTGAACATTATATTCGAACAATGCATCAACATATTTATATGTCGATTATCTATATGGGTTTCGAGGAATGGGTGAAGGCACATTGAGAAAATATTGATATAATTAATAGGAATGGGATTAACCTTAAATATCACAAATTATTTTTCTATGTTCACCATTTCTCTTCCTAATTTGTTTTGTCTCCTCCCCATAGTGATGGAAAAGTATTTCAGCTCAACCAACAAATATCCATGTACGTTTAGGGGAAAAACATGTTTGTCCCTAAAGGCAGTGGCCAAATATAATCGAGTGAGTGTTGTCACTAACTCCCATGGCCCAAAAATAAAGCGAAGCATTATGTGTACATACATGTGTAGGTTAGTCGTCTACTCCCTCCGTTCCAAAATAGATGACTTCCATTTATTTACATACGGATGTATTTAGACATCTTTTATTATGTAGATATATTCATATGTAGACAAATGGAAGTCAAGTATTTTGGAACGGAGGGAGTAGTACTTAAAGTCCTGCGCAATATCCTTCAGAATTTTTGCAATGAACAAGTTAGACTCAAATACACTATGGACTAATTCTCTGTATCAGTAATTATTGTGTGTACAACTATATTGCCAAAATAATGAAATATAACTCGTCTGATTCACACAATAAAGATCCACAAAAAAATGGAGTGATCCAGGAGCAGAACTGAACTCACACCTCTAGTTTCTGCTTGTTGTATTTAAGCAATAACACAACTCGATTTAGGGCGATACAAACCTCCCTAAAGGTGCATACAATTGAACATTAAGAAAGGTTAAACGCAACCCCCTGGGTGCCCTCTCGCGCTATCCACGTTTGCCGGGTGGCGCGGTCGGGCTGGGCGAAAAAATTCCGACTCGATTTGTACGGTGTTACAGTTTCAGTTTAAGAGATCCTATGCAATACTCATTGCGATGATGAAGTTTCCCTAGCTGGATACCACAAAATCATAACCAACATATAAAACCTTTCTATAAAAAATGTGTAGCGGTAATCTAGTCCGTGTAACATCAGCTCATGGTGACACCTTAATGACAAATTCAGGCCAATTGGTGATAAACTCTGGTAATATAAAAAATGTAATTATATTGTACATGTAATGAGCCTGGGAGATTGAAGCCCGATGCTGATGAAATAAAGTCGTTGGTTGTCGGGGGCAACCCCCGGATATGGGCAAGGCGTCGATATAAGGGTTGACTCGGTGTTGACCGGGTCACTGAAACCGACATAACTGTACCGGCTTACTCGGAGCTGGCCGGGTCGTGATTAACCGACATATAGTTATGTCGGATCATGCGAGTTATATGTCGGGTCGTTCTTTGTTCTTCTTGCGTGCAGGGAAGGCGAAACCGAGTTACAGGGGATTCGGCATGCCTGTGCCGAATAAGGAAGCTTACTCGGGCCATGGTCAAGGCGCAGGTCTTGTCCCTACAATCACGGGTCAGGACGCAGAACCACTTGCACGATGGGACGAGGCCACTTGACCAGAGTGATTGACCTCCATGCCGCTGACCGAAGCGGTACCAGGGAGCAGTGCGTTGGAGGAGACAGATGGGACGTGCCACGGTGCGGTGACGGAAGCGGTCAGAGGACCGGGCGTGGCTACAGTTCGGGCTACGCCAGCACTGATGTCAGCCCTAACTTGTGCCCTGGGCTTCCCTTTATAAGGAGCACCAGGGGCTCCTCTTACGAGAGGCCGGCACGCATACTTGCCTCGAGCATACGCATTTGAGCATTTCTTTCATAGTCAGTAGAGAGCTAGAGAGAGCTTCCGAGACTCGGTTGGAGGCCTAGATCGTGCTATTCTTCTATCCAGCTCAAGGAGCACGATTGTAAATCACTAGTAGATCATATATACAGATCGGATAGGCAGGAGTAGGGGTGTTATCTCCTCACGAGAGCCCCGAACCTGGGTAAAACCGTGTGTGTGTGTGTGTGAGTTGTGTTCTTCGTGAGCGTGTTCGTGTGCGCAAGCCCTCCCCGGGTGCCTCCAGCGTCCATCGGCCCCACACTTCAAGCCATCCTATGGCATCTGCCGTGACACCACCACGACAGTTGGCGCCCACCGTGGGGCCAGCAGCGGCGCTGGCTGGAGTTTTCATCCGGACGGGCTCTCTCATCGCGTCGGGCGAGCGCGTGGTCTGTGGCCTTGTCCACAGATTCGGCTCCCTCAACGTCATCAGCGACAACGCAGGCTGCTTCGGCAGCAGGCCACTGCCCCGGAACGGATGCCTCATCGACTTCGGCGCGCTCACGGTCTACGTCGCCACCGAGGTCCCTTGCAGGTTCCCCGAAAGGGTGCAGCTGGGAGCGGATCCACCCGCAGTCTGCGCAGCTCGCGGCCGGCGTACCGCTCGCCCCGCTAGTTGCGTGGAAGTCATGATGACCGCCCCGGGTGTCGGTGTCGGCAAAGCCGTGGCGGGCGAGGCTGACCCCGGCACCAGGTCGGCAAGAACAGGGCGTCCGCCCTTGGAGAAACCGGAGAACCGTGCGGCACAGGCCAGCACATCCAGCGTGCCGGTGACGCCGAGTCCTCTTCAGGACGCGATTCAGAAGCTGGCAACGCCAGTCGCACCGGGTGCAGATGTTGCTTTAACTCAGGCGGAGTTGGAGCAGCAGCGCCAGGAGATACTCCGAGAAGCCCAGGAGGTGGCCCGAGTCAGGCAGGAGTTCGACATATCAATGCGTGAGTATAACTCGGCTCATGGTTTTACTCCAGCAGCAAACCCAGTTAGTCGCATCGACGAGGTGCGTGCCCGAGGTAGAGACCTTAATGCAGAGATAGCTAGAGATGGTAGAGCTAGATCTGCTAGAACTGCTAGTCATGTGTCGGCCGAAAAGCCGAGATACAGCACGCCCGGAAAGAACCTTAGGGCGGCAGAGGCAGCCATAGCCGAGTTGGCCGGTTTATCCGGTGAAGCTCGCAGTAGGCAGCAGGACCGAGTCAATGAGTTGGTGGCTGTCGCTAACCGACAGAACGAGGCCTATCGCAAGGCCAACCCGGATGCGGGTGGATCTCGGTTCCTTCACTCGGATGGTGGAGCCGGAGGAGTGTCCAAGGGACAAGCCTCCTCGCCGTATGTCGGCAGGAGCAGGGGCCAGAGTGTGAACTCTGGCAAGAACAAGCAGATACAAGCGTACGATCCGGCCTATGCCGGAAAGAGAGTAGCCGAGCAAGGCAATGCCGGTCGGGGAAAGTCAGGACCCGCCCAGGGCAGGCAGGAAGAGAACCAAGTTATCCCGGCGAATCAAGGTCAGCCACCTCGGTATCCGGTACCCATTCCACCTCGTCGTCAAGCGGGTGCCGGGTATGCCGAGCCGGCCGCAGACCGATATGATGATGGTTACTCGGCCATGGAGCGGGCCGGGTACACAAGATACCGAGATTTGGCGTCCGAGGGTGCACTCGGTGCCAGGCTGGGAACTCGCCAGTTGCCGGCACACGATGTCCGGAACAAGCTTGACAGAATCTATCTGTCCGAGCTCCTGGAGGAGCAAGGCCCGCCGGGTCCGGCATGTTTTGGACCCCGGATCATGAAGCAGGCACCTGTGCCGAATTTCCAGCTCCCCCGGGGTGCAAAGACCTATGACGGCAGCACCAAGCCGGAGGACTGGCTGACAGACTATGTCACCGCTGTGCACATTGCCGGCGGAAGTCGCAGATGGGCAGTGCGGTATGTGCCGCAGATGCTAGAGGGACCGGCCCGAATCTGGCTGAACAACCTGGAGGAGAACAGCATTGACTGCTGGCTCGACTTCTCCGACGCCTTCGTCAGCAATTTCTCCAGTACTTACAAGAGGCCGAATCGACCTCAGCAGCTGTCCATGTGTCGGCAGCGAGAAGACGAAACAGACCGGGAATATCTAACCCGGTGGAGTACGATCCGGAACTCCTGTGAAGGAGTGATTGAGTCACAAGCCATAGCCTGGTTTGCGCAAGGATGCCGACATGGCTCCATGCTTTGGCAGAGACTCCAGAGGGAGATGCCGGCCACCCTGGCCGAGACAATGTCAATTGCTGACAGTTATGCGCTCGGTGATCCGACACAGCCCTTACTGGCCCCGGTCGACAGAGACAGATCGGGTCGGCGAGGTGATCGCTCGGATTACCGAGGAAAGAGAAGGGAAGAGAGGCCGGATTACCGGTATGGGTCAGACCAGGTTGCTGCCATCGACCAAGATCAGATGGGTGCCGGCAGCAGCCAGAGACAGAAGAATGACGGTCCTATATGGGGCCAGAACTCGGAAGGAAGGAGGCCGTGGGACGGCGAAAAAAGACCGTGGAATGGCGAGAGAAAGCCGTGGAACGGCGACAAGAGGCAGTGGGCTAGCCCCAGCGGGACGATGCCGAATGATCCCTGCAGCTACCACACCAAGCACCCCAGCAGACCGGCTCAGCACTCAAACCGGAACTGCAGCCGGAACAGGCGCCCGCAGGAGAACACCGGTCCGGCGACTCGGCCAGGACTGCTCACGGGTGTGAATGCTATCCCAGTGAACGCCCAAGCAAGGCCTGAAGATGTCAACCAAGTGGCCAACATGGCCAACACCAACAACAACTCCAACTACCCCGGCAGCAACGCTGGTCCGAGTCGGCAAAATCAATACCGAGAACCTCACCAGAGTTACATGGTCTTTGTGACCGAGCCCAACGACAAGCAGAGTCAGCACAGGCGTGCGATGGAGGTAAACGCCGTTATGCCGGCGGTGCCGAAATTCATGTACTGGTCCGAGGATGAGATCAGCTGGAGCGTCAGGGACCATCCAAGGGTCATGCCCAACCCAGGAGGTTATGCTCTAGTGTTGGATCCGACATTCGTCGGGCCCAGTATCAATGTCAGGTTTTCCCGGGTCCTCGTTGATAACGGGAGCAGCATCAACATCATGTACCGGGATACCATGGTGAAACTCGGCATAACCGAGAATATGATGCAGCCCAGCCGAACCACCTTTCACGGCATTGTGCCCGGTGTATCACATGCACCCATGGGCACGATTTGGGTTGATGTCGCCTTCGGTGACAAAAGCAACTGCCGGACTGAGAGTCTGCTGTTCGAGGTCGTGGATCTCGAGAGCCCGTATCATGCCTTACTCGGCAGACCGGCACTCGCCAAGTTCATGGCGTCTACTCATGTGGCGTACCTGAAGATGAAGCTGCCGGGTCCAAATGGTGTCATCACCATCTCGGGAGACTACAAGCGTTCCATGGAGTGCGCCTCAGCCGGGTCATCCCTGGCCGAATCACTGGTGATCGCCGCCGAGAAAAGGAGAATCCATGAGGTGGTGGCTTTGGCCCAGGCATCTCAACTCGGTATGCCGAGTGCGGCTAACCAACAGCAAACTGCAACCTTCCAGGCGGCAAAGGAATCGAAGAAGGTCGGCATCGACGAGGCTAACCCGGAACGCTCCGTCATCATCGGTGCCGGGTTGGACAAGAAATAGGAAAGCGAGCTCATCAACTTCCTCCGTGAGAATCGGGATATCTTTGCATGGTCCAGTCAGGACTTGCTGGGTGTTCCGAGGGAGTTGGCTGAGCACTCTCTGCATGTCAGGCCAGATGCTAGGCCTGTGAAGCAACCGACTCGGCGTCTCGCCGAAGAAAGAAGGAAGGCGGTGGGTGACGAGTTAGCCAAGTTACTCGCGTCGAATGCCGTCGTGGAAGTAAAATACCCGGACTGGTTGGCTAACCCGGTCCTGGTGGAGAAAAAGAAGGAAGAACCGGATGCGCCTACTGTCTGGCGCATGTGTATCGACTACACCCACTTGAACAAGGCCTGTCCCAAAGATCCTTTCCCGTTGCCCCGGATCGATCAAGTGATCGACTCCACGGCCGGATGTCAGCTGTTGTCTTTTGTGGATGCCTACTCTGGTTTTCACCAGATCCCGTTAAACCCGGATGATCAAATAAAAACTGCTTTTATCACCCCGTACGGGGCTTATTGCTATCGTGTCATGTGTTTTGGTTTGAGAAATGCCGGCGCTACTTATCAGCGCTGTATGCAGAAATGTTTGCATGATCAGATAGGAAAAAACGTGCAAGTATATGTCGACGACATAGTCATAAAAACGAAAGAAAATCATACTCTGTTAGATGATCTCAGAGAAACATTCGCAAACCTGCGGAAATTCCGACTAAAACTTAATCCGGATAAGTGTACATTCGGTGTGCCGGCCGGCAAGTTACTCGGTTTCCTCGTGTCGAGCCGAGGTATCGAGGCGAATCCGACTAAGATCCGGGCAATAGAAAATATGAGGCTACCGAGATGCCTCCGAGATGTCCAAAAATTCACGGGTTGCCTGGCTTCCCTGAGTCGGTTTCTAGGTCGGTTGGGAGAAAGGGCTCTACCTTTGTACCAGCTAATGAAAAAATCTGATAGATTTAGCTGGACCCCGCAAGCGGACTCGGCATTCCATGAGTTGAAAAAGGTGTTGGCTACTGCGCCGATATTGGCTTCGCCATTACCGAGAGAGCCCATGTTGCTTTACATTGCAGCTACTAACCGAGTCGTCAGCGTCGTTGTGGTGGTAGAACGAGAAGAAGGGGGAACCACCGTGCAGAGGCCGGTGTATTACCTGAGTGAGGTGCTCTCCACCTCGAAACAAAATTATCCACACTACCAGAAAATGACCTATGGTGTGTACTTGGCGGCCAAGAAACTGAAGCATTACTTCCAGGAGCACCCGATAACCGTGGTGAGTGCAGCTCCTATCTCGGAAATCATCGGCAACCGAGACGCAAGTGGCCGAGTAGCCAAGTGGGCCATCGAGTTGGCGGCGTATGCACCACAATACGCAAGAAGAGATACCATCAAATCTCAAGCGGTGGCCGAGTTTCTCGTGGACTGGGCCGAGATGGAATACGAACCATCTCTGCCGGACTCCAATTACTGGAGGATGCACTTTGACGGGTCCAAGGTAAAAGAAGGCCTGGGTGCCGGTGTGGTTCTCACCTCGCCAAAGCGAGACCAGTTGAAATATGTGCTGCAAGTTCATTTCGCGGCATCCAACAATGTAGCCGAGTATGAGGCATTGATCCACGGACTCAAGGTGGCCAAGGAAATCGGGATTCGCCGAATAATCTGTTATGGTGACTCGGATTTGGTGATTCAGCAAACCTCGGGCAACTGGGATGCCCTGGATGCCAACATGGCGGCATACCGATTCCATGTCCAAAAGATCTCGGGATTCTTTGATGGATGCGAGTTCAATCACATCCGGCGGACCGAGAATGAAAGTGCAGACATGCTGTCCAAGATCGGATCATACCGACAGGCCATTCCACCCGGAGTGTCTCTAGAGCATCTTCACAAGCCATCAATTAAGCCTTCACCCGAGTCAGACTCAATATTCATCCCGGGTAATCTGGAATCCGATGTCGTCCCGATGGACGTTGACGCCGGGAGCAAGCCACTAGACCCGGGGACTGCTCCACACGACTCGGGGACTGCTCTGCAGGACCCGGGGACTCCCATGGATGTCTCGTGTGTTATGTCGGACTCAAGAACAGAGTTGGAAAATTGGAAAGCTGCTTGGCGGAACTCGGGAATCCTTTGGGAGGACTCGGGGACTCGTCAGCCTATGTCGAGCGTCGTTATGTCGGTTGAAGCCATGGAGGTCGATGAGCCTGAACTCGGAACTCGTCCGGTACCGACATGGGCCCAACCCATCATGACATTTATGTTGGAGGGCACCCTACCGAGTGATGAGGTCTCGGCCAGGCAGATACAGAGGCGATCCAAGTCCTTCACCATCATCAACCGAGAGCTATACAAGAGAAGCGTGACCACCGTGCTTCAGCGGTGTGTCGAACCAGAGGAAGGAGAAAAGATCCTCCGAGATATTCACCAGGGAGAGTGCGGTCATCACGCCTCTTCCCGAGCCATTGTGGCCAAAGCGTTCCGATACGGGTTTTACTGGCCGAGTGCTCTGCAGCAGGCAGAGGACATAGTCCGGAAGTGTGAAGGATGTCAGAGATTTGCAAACAAGATTCATATGCCGGCGTCTGCACTCAAGACTATTCCCATCACTTGGCCATTTGCAGTGTGGTGTTTGGATATGGTGGGACCGTTCAAGCCAGCCCGAGGTAACATGACTCACATATTGGTGATGGTGGACAAGTTCACCAAGTGGATCGAGGTGAAACCAATAAGAAAGTGTGATGGCCGTACAGCTGTGTCGTTCTTAAAGGATATTATCCTGAGATATGGGCACCCACACAGCATCATCACTGATAACGGCACAAATTTCGCCGAGGGAGACTTTGCTCGGTTTTGCCAAGAAAAGAGAATTCGACTAGACCTGGCATCGGTCGCACATCCGCAGTCGAATGGGCAAGTGGAAAGATCAAATGCTCTGGTCCTATCTGGCATAAAACCCCGGCTAATTGAGCCACTGTTGCGTGCTCCGGGGTGTTGGCTGGATGAGATCCCGGCAGTACTGTGGAGCCTACGGACTACACCGAATCGCTCGACCGGCTATACGCCATTCTTCCTGGTCTACGGAGCAGAGGCAGTTCTGCCAACCGACATAGAGCATGACTCGCCGAGAGTTGCTTTATATACCGAGTCAGAAGCAAGAGAAGCCCGAGAAAACGATGTCGACTTGCTCGAAGAAGCACGAGAGTTGGCGTTGTCCAAGTCAGCGATATACCAGCAAAATCTCCGACGTTACCACAGTCGGAAGGTGAATCCTCGCAAGTTCCGAGAAGGAGACCTCGTGCTTAGGCTTGTGCAGCGCACGGCCGGGATGCAGGATTTAGCTTTTGTCTGTGTGTGTGTGTTTGTGTTTGTCTTGGTTGCACCAATCTTCTCATGCGGTCAACTAAACCAAAACACCGCTAAGAACCAACCTATGGAGGATTATAAGGGTGATTGTGCCCTCAGCCCATCGGAGATCAATCCCTACATAAGTTGAATTGTTTTCGGTGGAATATGACGTTCCCATATATCGTGATGTTTTTCTGACGGTAAATTTGTATTCAACATGATCGTGTTCAGTAGATCTAAATGATAACACACGAAAATCAGTGTTTAGATAGGATCGGGTCTCAGCAAACAGCGCCCGATAAAATCCCTACTTCCTTTTGTGACAGTTTGTACTATCTTTTGGTGTTCTTGGCAATCTCGAGGGATGTTCGATCACGCATATGGTGGGTGATGGTATGAGGTCAACCGATATGACCGATGGAGTCTGCCATGCCCCTATCCCCTTATATACACAGTGGTAAGTAGGATTACAAGTGTTGAGTCAGTTTACATGTCGGTTGAAATAAACGCTAAACTCTAATAGGATATACTAAATCCGATCTTAATTGTTCATAAGAGATATCCCGTAGAATCCATGTGTAGATCTTGACGTGGCTTACACTCCAAAATGGTTCATTCGGGCCCACCCTTGAGTCCAAATCCCTGTGACGGGGCCATCCTATGTTGGGTGAGCCGCCTTTGGCTATCATAGGCCTACTCGAAACCGACGACCTCGTTCATAACCCCTGTACCTTCGTGATCTCACAGAAGCTTTCCTTTTGTTCACTCAGGTTTGTCGGATGAAGATTTTGTCTTATGGACGCCGTGCCGAGTCTTATTGATACTGAAGTGAAGGATGCGAATGAGTGTGTTGACTTTTCTTCAGCTAATGTAGATGTGCATTTGTGGAACGACATAGCGTTCTCCTCTTGTGGGAGGTTATCTCTCTTGGGCCTTGTTTGGTACTAGAGTTTTTGTGAGGATTAGTGGGGATAATTTTTATAGGGATTGGGTGAAATCCCTACACTCACCCAATCCTCTCAAATCCCCAATCCACTAGATAGGGGTAGTGTATTGGATATTGGAAGAAATACACTAGAATTTGGGGAAAAGTAGGGAAAAGTGGGGATTAAACCACTCCAATACACAAGAACCAAATATGCTTTTAGTAATAAGTGTGGATTTGGGGTTTTGTGGGGATAATCCCCACAAATCTCTAGAAATAGTCTCCTACCAAACAAGGCCTTAAGAAACCCCCTACTAATTAGGGATCCATATCCTGCGAAATCAACAACGTGACACATGCCCAATCTAATGTTACGGTAAGTCTGTTGACAACGCAAAGAAACCGAAAGCCCGGATGCCGCAACGTCTTCCGTTATAAACTTGGGGAGGCAATCGATCGGCTGGCTGTTTCACACCGCTTCAGTATCTCCCCCCGTCACTGCCTCTTTAGCTCTTAAGCCCTTATTGGATCGCCAACACTTATGTCGTTCCGCCAGTCGCCGTTCCGCGCCGCCACCACTACTAGCCACCCTCTCTCGAGACAAATAGGCCCTCTAAGGAATCTGAATTAAATGACGAACAATCGTAAAGTTGGTGTGCACCTTACCTCCGAAGGGCGCCTTCTCGGACAATCTATTGGTCACACACACCCCTTGGGCGTGAATGAGCCCACACACGTGGCCTAGCCATGTGTGACCACTTTGCTTGGCCTTTTGATCCTTCCAGTTTTTCGTATTTTACCTCTTTTGGAAATCCTATGAAATACGTGATATTTGTGTTCTAGGAGCCCACTTCTTCAGACACATTTTGAGCAGTGGTGAGTCTATGACTAGTGATTGTGTACGCGAGTCGTGCATTGAGGTAGTACTAAACAACTTCAAAATTCCTCAAAAGAACATCTTGAAATTTATTCCCCTAACTAACCTCTCTTTCACAAGACGATACACACAATGATTTTCATGGAATTCAAATGGAACACATCTATCTAAAAGGACTAATTGCATCTTTCAAAAACAATATTATTATGATTCCAAGACATACGATTTTGATACTAGCATGATTTTATGATATGGTCCAACAATATTATCCAATGATACAAAGGCATCTCAAGAGAAACCTAATCATATCCTTAATTTTTTCAGACCTCAAACTTACTGCAATAACATACTCCCTCTGCCTAGGTTTATTAGGCTCCATGTGGAAACCTATTTGTCCCAAAACCTCGGTGGAATAAGGCTTGTAAACATTAATTATACCAATTAACACGCACGGCTGACCCTCTCATGTGATAATTAATATGCAATTAACTCACTGCATGCACTCCCTCCCCCGAAATATAGCCTATGCATACGCTTGCATGTGATGGGTTTGGCCTTCACTAATTAATTGCCACAACTAACGAGAGAAAAAAGAAAGAGATTTTAGAGCTCCCGCTTCCATCTATAGGTGCTTGCCTTGGTCGCGATGCAGCTCATTAAGAGCCCAATAAACCTAAACATAGAGAGTATATGGAATCCAACAGAATCCTGAATGCGTTGAACAGTTGAACTTCCCCAGCCTTCTCCAAAAACTCTAAATCAGCTTAAACAATCATAGTGCAATGAAACGGAATTGGCTGGATTTTAAATTTGCATACATGTATGATTAGTTGCATTCGAATTGTGCGGGTGAAACATGGCATACGGGTGGCAAAACATCGATCGATCTATTACACCTCATACAGCCGTAAAAGGTAATCCCTTCGTTCCATTTTAGATGATTCCTAAATAGATATATTTAGATGTAAAATATGTCTCCATTTGGAAATCATCTACTACCTCTGTCCCAAAAAGGATGTCATATTTTATCTAAATTTGAATTTTGATAAAGAAATGACATCCTTTTTAAAACGGAGGGAGTAATATGGAATGAAGGGAGTAAAAACATAAGAATTCTATTGACGTGGTGCTTAACTCTGCATCGATGCTGCCGGAAGCTGCTTGTTCCGTTCCTCTGTTCCAAACTAGCCAAAGCAACCGGGCGGCTCCATCAAGTTACGCACCACGAACCGCGACGCCATATAATGCGCAGGCCACGGTGTCACAGAACAACAACCACACGCACATACCCCAACCAAACCCTAGTCTCAGTATCAACCGCACCGTCCACTCCACTCCTTCCACTACACTCCACCATGACCGGCTCCGGCAGCGGACCTAGGTCCAAGTCCGACATGTACTGGGTTGGGTTTGGGGTGGAGGTTTCTAACCCCGTACCAAAATACGAGGAGATAAACATTGGCTTTCGTTGGAAGAAAATATATATGCATATTTGGCTTTTCAATGCTGGTGGACAATCTGGGGCAACTCCGGAGACTAAGCCGGCCAATTGTTCGACCTGCCGCAATTTATTTGTATGTTTTGTAAAAGGTTCCTCTCATAATTTTGTATCGGTTCGGCCATTTGACCATTATTAAAAAAAAAACCAGGGCGAATAGCCTGTTAGGAAAAGGATTTTAAATGTGGCATGCCGGTGGAAAAAAAAAACGGTTTTGCTATTTCTCATTCGAGTGAGTATTAAGTTAGAGCTCACTCAACTCTAATCCCGTTAGATTTGTATCGTGATTCGTGCGGTATGTTATTTATTTATCTATTTTTTTTCAGTTGCACATGGATTGAACATAGTTGCAACTGAGATTTCTCAGTTGCACATGGATTGTACATGAGTTGCATATACAACTGGATGACATCATCTAAGTGAGAATTAACTTAATTCTCACTCGATTGAGCTCTAATTGCTCCAAAAAAAAACTTGGATCCGCTGTCAATTCCGATAAAACCACAGGGATTAATTCTATTGACGTGGTGCTTAACTCTGCATCGATGGTACGGCAAGCTGCTTGTCCTGTTCCTCTGTTCCAAACTAGCCAAAGGAACCAGGCGGCTCCATCAAGCTACGCACCACGAACCGCGACGCCATATAACGCGCAGGCCACGACGTCACAGAACAACAACCACCACAGCACAACTCCACCCAATGGCTCCTCGTGCGATCAAGCTGCTCGCCGCCATGGCCGTCCTTGTCGCCGTGGCCACTCTGCTCCCGGCGACGGCCTCGGTGGCGGCGTACACGGTCGAGGACGGCTCCGGGTGGGACCTTGGGGTCGACTACCGCGCCTGGGCCGACGGCAAGAACTTCACAGTCGGCGACACTCTCGGTACGTGCGTGGCAGCAACCATTTGGATCCGTGTGGCATTGAGTTGAGCCGTAGGTAAACGCCTGAACTAAACGATGTTGCGCGTACAGAGTTCGTGTACACGTTTGCGGAGGGCGAGCACGATGTGGTGGTGGCGGACGAGCGGAGCTTCGCGTCCTGCTCCGCGCCGAGCAGCGCGCCGACGTTGACCACCGGCCACGACGTGGTGGCGCTGACGGGGGCCGGCCGGTGGTACTTCTTCTGCGGCGTCGCGGAGCACTGCCAGGCCGGTATGAAGCTCGCCGTCGACGTCCGCTGATTCGTCGCTCCAACGTGATATTTCGAGTCATATTTTTGTTACGGAGTATAATAATGTGGTTATGTAGTTTCGATGTCTTGATTAGATTTTTTTGCTGCTTGTCTTTATGTTGTTACAGAGACCAGATGTATTTAGCATCGGATTGATATTAATATACTGTATTTTGTAAGAAAAAAATCACTAGTAAAGGTGGTCCGAGAATCCTAAAGGAAAAAATGTCAAAGGTTTAAATTTGGAGTGAATTCCACTTGTTACCATCTAGGGAGTAATTATATATTTGTGACACTAATTATTCCATCTAGTGAAAAAAGTCAAGATTATCCATTTAAGAAACTCTGGACTCTCTTTTTTCTTATGCATTTTCGTTGGGCAAGATGTGAGATGATGATTAAGCCTAATAAGTATCAGAACAACAACGATGAATTGAACAGATAGTGAAGAGAAGGATGAACATCATCGCCGATAAATTCTCTCTGATCTTTACATATTTTGACACACCACATAGCCTAAGATGTCGGTCAATTCTAACAAAACATGCAGAATATAAAAATAGGGGTAAAACCGTGTCCAAAATTTTACATATCATGTTTTTCTTATTTTACTTCCCTAAATAGGGTAATAAGTGCTATAAATGAACAACTATGGGGTAAAAGTGGAACTCACTCTTAAATTTATGCACTATCTTGAACACCGTACTATTTCTTTGATTCACGAGATTCTAAAAGCGCGGGATTGCAATGTTACAACCACTCTAATCTTTCAGGATTGCATATGCGTCAAAGTTTTTTATTACATCACATGAAAAAAAAAGATAAAAGAAAGGGGTTTGAGTAAATGTTATATTTCCTATGAAATCTAGTACAAAGGATTTATGACGAAAAAAATCTATAAGTTTCAATTCTACAAATAAAACAACAATTACGGGAAAAATTCTTAAGAATTTGAATCCTCCAAAATTCCTATACAAATCCCTTGAAGCAAAGAGAAGAGGAGTTGTGCTTCGAAAAATTGTGGGTAATCTTTTTGACACCATCATAGCTATCCATAAATATTACGGGAATTACATTCGAACGGGCAAGATGGTTGAGATTAATTTCCCGGGTGAACGTGTTAACGGACATGGCCTAATTTGTATTCCGTAGCTATGTGTGGTCTCAGGCCATGGTTTTCGAGCCGCAAGGGTTCTTCGAATTTCCGGTAACCGAAAAATTTTGGACCTCACCACGAAAAATCCAAATTTCAGACGTCGGTTTATCGAAATTCATTTAATTTTAACAAAATTTGAACGAATCTAAACATAGGTTGAAACTTGTTTTATTCTGGCCCGGAATTCCAAGGTTACAAAGATTTCGGTGGGAATCCGAGTCCAACGCCGTTCTCTTCCCAAAAACAGATGGAAACCGTGTACCGCTGGCGTCGAATCCACGCTCAACCACTGCGATCCGTAAACCACTTGGAGTTCGATCCACGTGCACCTGGCAATGTGTTGCGTACGATCCACGAGCCGTTCCTCTGCACGTTGTCTCGGTCGGTCTCCGACACGCGGTCCGGCTTGGTCGGTCGGTACTCGAAACCATCTCGGCTCCGATCTTCTTTGCCCATCCGATAAAAGCCACTTCACCAACAGCCCAGGACCCCCAGACGCAGCCTCGACGCCGACTCACGAGAGATCGACCCTCATCGCGCCGACGCAGATCACGCACACGTCCCGGCGCCGCCCAAGCAGAAACGACCGTCCGTGTTCGTTCGTTCGAGGAAGAGAAGCTAGCCATCAATGGCGCATCAAGTCTCGGCGACGACGGCGCAGAAGCGCAAGTGCCCCGAGCCCGAGGCGGCGGAAGAGACGGCGGCCGGCATCATGTGCCCCAACAACTGCGGCTTCTTCGGCGCCGCCGCCACCGGCAACATGTGCTCCAAGTGCTACAAGAAGAAGCTCGTCGCCGCCGTCTCCGACAGCACCACGGCCGAGACGAGCGTCGTCTTCGTCCCTGCAGCTTCCACCGCGCCTCCGGAGAAGAAGGCCAAGGCGATCGTCTCCGTCGCGTCCTCTGATGGTGTTGAGCCCCCCGTGGCGTCCTCCGACGGTGTTGAGCCCCCCGTCGCGTCTACGAAGCAGCAGCCCACGAACCGGTGCGCGGCGTGCCGCAAGAGGGTGGGCCTGATGGGGTTCCGGTGCCGATGCGAGGGCACCTTCTGCAGCGTGCACCGCTACTCCGACAAGCACGACTGCGGCTTCGACTACAAGGCGGCCGGCAGGGAGAAGATCGCCAAGCACAACCCGGTCGTCGTCGCTGACAAGATGGGTACGAGGATCTGAAGCCGACAAGATCACTACTAGCAGAGGCAATGTAGACAAGTTGAAGAGTTAGTTTGTAATGGTTATTGAGGAGATGATCGATGTTCTATCTATTTACCTGTCGTCCACTTGTAAATAAATATCTTATGTTTACCTAATATTAATGTAAGTTTCTCTTTCGTCTGTCCCGTTTCTTACTTCGTACATTGTTTTCCTCTGTCTTCATCCGCCAGTGTGTTAGAGTTTTTCAACTCTGAACTTTCTGACAGAGACAAGGATGAACACGAGTGGTTTTGCGTTGCGTAAAACTTGCAACTTTTCTGGTTGTTCTTCTCTCTATCTATCGTTACAGAAAGGAAACGGTGGCCGGTAGAGATCCTACCTCGAAGTCACGATCTGGTTTCACGTTCGTGCCATCTCACGAACACCAGGATCGGGTCCAAGCCGCTACTTGCACGCCACGTACAAACCGTGAGCTCGTGCCTAACTAACTGAAAAATAGCTAACTGAATTTGACTGAAAACAAAACAGAACCTAGCTAATGCTAACGACTAGATTAAGTTGTCAACACAGTGGTTCTATAGTTGATGGAAAGCGAACCTATAGTTGTACTGTTGTAGCGGCTGTAGATATAAACGGTGTTGCCCCAGCAGATGCAAAGTTGCAAACCCAGCAGTGGTTAGCCAATGGGATGTTAATTTTCGCTGCTCAAGTCATTTGAGCTATCCATCCAAGGACGACAGCTTATACAGTGTGCAGACAGCTGCTTTGGTGGAATGCATTCGAGATTCTGCTGGTTCAGTATGCTTCGTAGGTTGCAGAAAGTTGCAAGGCTGAGGCAATTCGGGATTCAATTGGAGGTTTTTTCTGGTTCTGTTCTACTGTAGTATTTCTTCGCTTTTGTTTGAGTAATAGTATGGTGCTACTTCACTTTGCATCCAAGATTCTGCTGGTTCATCCTCGTTTAAAAAAATAAAAATCTGCTGGTTCTGCCGTTCAGTATGCTTTGTAGGCCGCAGAAAGGGTGTCATCTGAGGGGATTAACGATTTAATTATTGGAGGCTTCTTTTGGTTCTGTTCTTCTGTGGATTGGAATCTCCGCTTTTGTCCGAGATGCTGGTTCGGGTTGGTATTAGGAATTTAAGATAGAGCTCAGTTCTTTTTCTGGATAGATGTTTGAGATCAGCATGGCTTTTTTAGACCTGTAATGATTTGTGGTTCGTCTTCTGTTTTGAAAATAAATACTAGTGGTTCAGTGTTTTTGTTTCTGCTATGTTGTCATGACACATGCCGATCTGTTTGTTAGTAGCCACGAAGCGATAGCTGTAGTTAGTTCAAATTACTGCTTACTGGAGACTCCAGGACTGTATGTCTTCATAACTGCAACTCACTGTGGTTCTTATGTTTTTGTGATTAAACCAGAGTCCTGAGCAAGATATATTTCATTGTGGAGACATGAAAAAACATTCTAGAAGGAGGCACAGAAACGATGAGAATAATAGGAAACCACTTCATTTCACCTAGAGGATACGGTATGGGTAAACAGAAAGAGTATGGATACAGCGAGGGAAGAAACATATTGTTAACGTTGCTCGATTTTTCCCTTTTGCAAATTGAGATGAATAATATGACATAAGAGCAAGCCTGCCGAAACTGCTGGAGCTGAAATTGTAAAATAGAGATAACAACGAGCTGTCGTTTACAGTTATGCTATAATACGTAGGATACAGCTTCAGATGCATAAACACGTATGAACTTACAAGCACATGAGTTTTTAGATCGACAGTCTTGTTAGTACATCCCATAACACAAGGCGTTATGCCTTCAGGTTCACAGTTTGCATCAACCGCAACTGTACATACTATTTTGTGATAATATTATCCATCCAGCTGATTCCCTGCAGAAGAGTTGAGATAGCACAAGCACACGAAGCATTCTTCCAACAATCCTGAGTCTGTAAGATGCAGCAATAACAGAGAACAAATGACCGATTACAAAATTATTATTCAGAAACACAGGTTCAAATAGACGTCTGATGCTACTGGGGTACAGCAATTTGATTGAACGTGAGTTAACTGCACACCATTTTCACACTGCAGTGTAGGATCAGAATGGTTCTACCACAAATAGTAAGTACTCAACTGAAGGAAGACTGACACCATTATTCAGTTACCACTCCAAACATTGGCCTAGAGCTTGGAGGATGGGAAGTCTGAGACCAAGCATCACAGAACAAGTGCTTGAGATGCATTTCTTGGGGTAATACGAACCTGCAGCCATTTTACTCGTTGGATTCTTTCTATCACAGCACCAAATCAAAGTATACAGCAACACGGATAAGGTATCCAACAACACCGAATCGATTCATTCATCCATATGCAACAGATTCCATCCGAGATTACATGTCATCGACCCCAACCCAACGAAAACCTAACAACCCTAAGCATCTGACAACCAACATAGAACACAGAGCAGCTCAGGGCTCAGCCTCCGAAGCCGTAGAGGGTGCGGCCCTGGCGCTTGAGCGCGTAGACGACGTCCATGGCGGTGACGGTCTTGCGGCGGGCGTGCTCGGTGTAGGTGACGGCGTCGCGGATGACGTTCTCGAGGAAGATCTTGAGCACGCCGCGGGTCTCCTCGTAGATGAGCCCGGAGATGCGCTTCACGCCGCCCCTCCGCGCCAGACGCCGGATCGCCGGCTTGGTGATGCCCTGGATGTTGTCGCGCAGCACCTTCCTGTGCCTCTTGGCGCCGCCCTTGCCCAGCCCCTTGCCTCCCTTGCCGCGGCCCGACATTGCTGACGGTGAGAGGAGCTCGGAGAAGAAGAACCGGAGATTGGGGAATTTTGTTTGGTGAGTGGTGAGGTAGAAGTGCGGGGTATTTATGCCTGTGGGAAGGCGCGGTGGTGCAAATGGGAGGTGCGGGTTTGTGCTTTCTCGATTGGAGATGGACGGGTAGGATTCGGAGACGTGGGAAGGAGGATGGGCGATCCGCGGGATAGGAAATCGACCTACCTGATTGGTTCGCTGGGGGAGAGGCCGGATCGATGACATGGCAGATAAATGAATTTGACCACCTACCCTCGTTCTGGATGAGTGCACTCCTCAGATCCAAATTAACGAAAGTTCTATTTTTTCACAAGTAAAGTTCTTTAAGTTGGAGTAAGTACAGAAAATTTTGCTAATAATTATATTGAGATTTTACGCACTAGTAGAGTTCAACATTATCTATATCTAAGTTTTCTTTTCCTAAAGAACTAAAACTTAAAATTGCCGCTTTTGATTTTTTCAGGTAACGGGCAATTTTAGAGTGTGTTTGTTTTTGAAACGAAGTAGAATGGAATGGAATGTCATGATAACATTTCATCGCAGATGGAGTCAGGAAACTAATTTGGTGGGGGCCGATTAAACATTAGGTTATTTGGAGGGGCCAAATAGACAATTTCTGGAAAATTTGAGGAGCAATCTGCATATTTCTTAGGGGGATCTTTCGGACAAAAATCTGGCATGAGGAGGGCCATGGCCCCAACTCGCACCCTCCCAGCTCTGTCCCTGCATTCCACCCTTGTGTTTGGTTAGATGCAATGAGGTGGAATGTAATGGTTGTGTAAAGCTTTACGGTTGGAAGTATGAGATGAAGTGAACGAGATGGTCCAAATCACCATAAAATGAAATTTCTTTTTTTGCAAAGTTAAAAAATATATCAAAACAATCAATAATGAACATAGATAAACACAATAAATAACTTCATCATCAACTCCTTCATTTGTATCGTCGAATAACCGAGGAGAAAGAGTTACACATTATTCCAGAACTAAGCCATACAATGCACACAACTCCTATATTAGATGGGAGGGGGGCGGAGAACACGGGTAGAAGAAGAATATGGACATGCTAGCATGCAGTCGGTCAATGAAGAGTAGCAGGTGTAGAACTTCACACAACAGAAACACACTGCCACATCTGCGCACACTCTAGGTTGGCAAGACTTGCCTAGTAGACCAATCTTGCTCCCGTTTTCCATTTCTTGATTCAAGTTTCTGCCTGAGGAACAGAAAAACAAACTCTTAAAAATCATGTTATTTTCTATCTCCGTGTACTATCAACTAGCAAGTAATCCCTACACTATCACTTGGCGAATTAACCGTAACCATCTGAAGTACTTGTATGCACCAAAATTCAGAGAAAGGAAACTAAACAGAAAGTCGAATTAACTGAGGTGTAACTATTCAATAAGTATGGTGATTATCGAGCGGACGCTACTTACATTGCCCATGATTAGCCAAGAGGACGAGAAGAAATAGTGAGAGTACGATCGTTGTATGCAAAGGATTCATAGATCTGGCCATGGAGGGAGGCAGACGGTGCTAGGCTTGTTGTGTTTCGTGCTCGTCTATATAGCAGAGTATTTATACCAACTTAATTTGGGGCATTCTTGCTGTATACTGAACAATCTACACGTCCAGGGCAAGTAATAATGTGCACCATTAATAAAAAATCAAAGCACAGATTGCTAAAATCTCGACACTTATCATCGATGCACAATGTCCCTTTTAATGAAAATACATTTGTGATACGATATAAAAATACCCAAAGGGATAGATCCAAGAAATCTCTGCCCTCGAACCATGTCAATCCAACGACCTATATTGCTCCAATAGCGAGCTCTCAACATGTTTGGCTTGTTCAAAAAAAAAAAACATGTTTGGCACTCAACATGGTTCTCAATTATTTCTGAGACAATAGTTCAGTTAGTTATAAAAGATGGTGATAATTCTGCACGTTGTGCGTACCTGGTTTAGTTTGAAAAAAAACTTGATGATTACTATGTTAGTTCTCTAATTATTTGAATTTAGCTCTAGTGGTTACTCTTATCCTATAATAGATGTATACCCCGCGCGTTGCAGCGGAAATGTTTGTAGAAACTATATTGCGTAAATACAAGGATATAAAAAGTACTTGTCCTAAATTTTTGCTTGTAGGTATACATTACTTGTATTGATAATAGTACGGATACAGAGTTGAGATGAATACAAGTAACAGAAAATCAGGAGAATACAAGCAATTGTACTGTTTCATACCGCCATCGTCGCAACTATCAAATATCCACGTCCTTCATCGTCACCGGAGAAGAAGAACACCTGCAGTTGGTTCACATCTTAACATTGAAAAAAGCCCTTCACGATGAGACGTTAACGAGCCGCAAAAGACATCAACACCGTAAGGCTGGATCTAGCCCGGTAAAAACATTCGGCCGGAGGAGCACTCCGACCCCTTTCAACGACGTCCTGTGCTAACAAAGCCAGCTCAGTTTGCTCAAACATGTTTTATTACGTTTCACTAGCACGACACCCGTGTACGTGCTCGCAAGCAACTAGAAATGGCGCACCACGCGTCGGCCACTGCCCTGATACGCAAGTGCCCTGAGCCTGACGAAGAGGATACGGCCAGACTGTGCACCAAGGACTGCGGCTTCCACGGCGCCGCCGCCACCAGCAACATGTGCTCCAAGTGCTACCGCGAACACGTCGCCTCCAACACCACGGACGTGGACAGCGTCTTCATCGCCCCTGCTGTACCTTCCACCGCGCCTCCGGAGAAGAAGGCGAAGACGATCGTCTCCGTCGCGTCCTCTGATGGTACGTGCTCGCACTATATAGTCAGCCCGCACGTGATCACCACTTGGAGACGAAGGACTTCCTGGACTTGTGATGGGGAGACCACGGAGCTGGTGCCGGTGCAGGCGTAACTGCATCTGCATCCGCTGCGATGATGGTAACGTTGAGCTTCGTACCCATCTGGCAGTGCTTGCCCACGGCGCAGATGAACCACCTCCGTCCCAGCTTCACCAGCTCCACCTCATCGCTGCCGGAGCTCCGGCAGCCGATGGGGTTGGCGCTGCTGCACGCCTTGAAGTCCGGTCCGCTCACCTCCACCAGTGTGGGGGGGGGGGGGGGGGGGGGAGCGAGGATGACAATAACCGCGCACGTAAAAGATGTTGGATAACACAATCATATAACGTATTTTACGTTTTTATTGTGAATTTAGTACCATGGTATTTTAATCATAAGTATGCATATGCACCGAAATAAAATGGAGCTACTCCTCTCCTAGTTAGATTTATATTTGAAATAGTGAAGTGGTACTTAATTATTTTCTCTTCATTCTTGAAGCATACCGAACTTAAAAAACACAACATACTTTCAATCAATATTTAACTTTTGTGTTGTGCAATTCTACATTAATTAGTATACAACTCGACTGAAAGTTCCTAATTACTAGTAGTTCGTAACTTTAAATCAGTGTAGCAAACTAATAACTAGTATATATGTACTCTCTGTAAGACTGTGAACGATTTAACAAATATTTTAACCCAATAGTTTGTATGATAACATACCTTAAATTTGAGGGCTAACACTCGTATGGCCGTGCTGCCGGCCGGGTTTGCACTACCGGAAATGAATATTTTGCCGTGAGGCAAAAATACACGGCAGAGGCCTCCCGGAACACGGCAAAGGATGTGCCGTGAGGACTCTCACGGCAAAGGTCACACGGCAATGTTTCCGTCGGCAAAGAACATTTGCCGTGTACTTTCCGGAAAAATACTCGGCAAAGTGTTTGCCGTGTGTCTGCCTATGGTCACGGCACAAAATATGTGTCAGTGCGTGTCAGAACTTGGTCAACGAGGGACCATTTCTTTGCCGTGTGCCACGTTAAAAAACCACACGGCAAATGCGTCTCCTTTGCCGTGAGCCTCCCTCTGCCCGCACGGCACCTTTTTCTGCTTTGCCGTGTGTCCCTCTAAAAAACGCACGGCACCTTTTTCTCCTTTGCCGTGTGTCCCTCTGAAAAACTCACGGCACAGATTTATGGTTTGCCGTGTGTCCCTCTGAAAAACTCACGGCACAGATTTCTCCTTTGCCGTGTGCCGCGTCAAAATACACACGGCAAAGAACCTGTGTCGATATCCCAGCCTCAGCCCTTTGCCGTGTACCGCGATTAAAAGCGCACGGCAAAGTGACCATATGGTCATCAGCACCGTGCCAGGAGCACAGGCTGCCGCCACGTGTGGGCTTTGCCGTGTGCTGGTACACGGCACAGGCCTTTGCCGTGTGCTGGTACACGGCAAAGTGACCATAATGTCACATTTTATTCTGTTTTTTCTAGAATTCCTGCATTTTACAAATAATTGACAGAATAATTCACAGATCACAATTTTCACACAATCACATATATAAACACAATCCATAACTTATATAAACACAATCAAACTCCTCCATAAGATTAATTTCAAACTCCACATAGCATATAGTATAGAAATAATCTCATACATCACATAGACATCATTATCCATAGTTCAAGTCAAACACGACATGAACTCCACTCCACGACGATGAACGGTGACTTGAAACACCACATGGACTCTTCGACGATGGACGGAAGGCGAAGATGGACGTATTTGTTGATCGTCCTACAAGTTATACAAAAATCATGAGTGGTAATGTCATGGGCATAATTAAACTAACTAAGTTAAAGTGACAAGTTTGACAACTAAAAGAACTAAGTTTCAACGTCACAGGCATAATAAAACTAATTAAGTAGAAATGGCAAGTATAACAACTAAAATACCTAAGTAGAAATGGCAACTAGAATAGTTGAAGTAACTAAGTGGAAATGGCAAGTTTGGTTGGCTATGTCGATCTAAGTGAGACATGAATTAAGTTTTTGAATGAGTGGCAGCAAGTTCAAATGGTAACTAACCTGATCCTTCTGCGACGGAGTAGGTCCTCAACATCATTGCATTGGTACCTAATATATGTATAAGAGTGTGTTGGTAGGTTGCGGGAACCAAGATACGGCTCCGAGGTGCGACCCGCATCACGAACCCTACCTACTCCGTACTAAGTTCCGACACTTAAGGTGGAAACTCCCGTTTCGGGTGCCGGGCACGGAATCATGTGACGGAACACATGGAATGTTGGTTCCCATTGGTCCTATGTACCAACCTAACACAAAGAAGCAAAAAAGTTCATGCGTCTACCCCCTCTCGGCGCCGGTCAAAGGGGTAGATCGACAGGCTGGACTTTTTTCCAGCGGGTGTAGGGTTTCGCCGTAGCGGGGGTCCGGAGCGTCGGAATCCCAACAAAGCTTGCATTGGACTTATTTCATGTGTGTGTTCTCATCTATGCTGAGTACCTATGTTGAGTGCTTTGCCCTAATGCGTCTACCCCTCTCGGCGCCGGTTCCACTATCAAGGTTGCGACGACGCATGCGGCCCGCACTACCACTGGAGGGTTATATAAATAATCAAAAACATAATTGATTCAAGTAAATCAGTGTATTATAAGCATTAACAAGAAATGAAACAAAACAAGTCTACGGAAACAACGATGAAAATGGAAGAGGGGGAAAATTAATTGTTTGCCGTGTGCTGTGGACAAGTGCACACGGCAAAGATTATCTTTGCCGTGAGCCGAGGGACAGAACACACGGCATAGCTTTTATTTGCCGTGCGCCTCGTGCTGCCCTCACGGCAAAGAGGTTCCCGCGATTTTTTTTAGGACGCGGGAACGATGCGCGCGACGTGAAATGTTTTTCCCGCGAAATGTTGAGGACCGGCGGCAAATTTTGGTCAAATTTTTGCCGTGACAAATGGTAAGACACACGGTAAAGAATCTTTGCCGAGAGGGCTGGCTTTGCCGTGTGCATTATTCACGTTTTGCCGTGTGGTTTTCTTTGCCGTGTGTTGTCGTTTTTGTTGCCGTGATTTATTTCTTTGCCGTGAGTCCTTGTATCCTCGCACGGCATATATTTCTTTGCCGTGTTCCGTAGTCCGGACTGCTCACGGCAAAGATTGGTTCACACGGCAAATCTCGATTTTCCGGTAGTGTTGAGACTCGGAGAACTGATGCATCGTGGCCGACCGGCAAGCGGCACCCATGCCGTTGTGCAGATTACGGTGATCATCGATGATGATATGTCCAAATTCCAATGCTCCCAGCGGCGGAGGCGGCGGCGGCTGGTATGCCCTAGGCGTCTAAGCGACGGCGCGGCAATCAGGTCGAAACGTTGTTGGCTATGCATAGAGATCGAGCGATCTAGGAACGCTCTGATTAATCACGTTATCTCATTGGCCACCGTGGGCTTATTGCTGGGTTTGGCTAACTAACCCATTCACATGGCCTTTTAGAAAATTACATAAGCTACTATATATGCGGCAGACCGGCAGTATAATTAGTAGCTAGTACCCGCTGAAACTTTGTGGGGGTGGCCGATCGAACCATGGGGGTGGCCTGGCCACCGCTCGTCCCCCCTGGATCCGCCTTACTAGCTGATCAATCTAACCATGACTTGGTTAAGAAAATGACGTGTAAAGCAGAGCTGTAACAAATCCAACAAACCGTGATTTTCAATTGGTTACCTAGCGCGTCGCCTACTCTGAACTGCTTGCTCTCGGACCAGGCGGTGTAATCGAACCCGAGCGTCCACCCTCTGCCGTCACCCACGGGGTGGACGGTGGCCGAGGCGAGTACGGGGAGGAAGCTTCCTCACTACAGGAATGGCCCGATGTGCCGACGGCCGGCGTAGCTTCCTGGTGGGCCAGCCGATCGAGGTGGCCGTCGGCACACTTTTGCCGTCGGCGTAGGATGGTTGTGCCGACGGCAATGCTTCCTGGTGGGCCAGCCGATCGAGGTGGCCGTCGGCACACTTTTGCCGTCGGTGTAGGATGGTTGTGCCGACGGCAAAGCCGTCGGCATAGGTTCACAGGGCTACGCCGACGGTATAGCCGTCGGCATAAATGATATGTTTTTTTTCTATTTTTCATTTAATGTGAAATAATTCATATCTTTAAATCCGTAAATCCAAATTTAACAAATAAAATGTCTAAATCGATTAGAAAAATGAGAGGATTCCAAATATGACATCCATATAATATTTTTCACCATGCATATGACTCTTTGTAACATATTTTTGGTACTAGCTTACTTAAAAAGTCATATTTGGCACTTAAAAAATGGAAAATCATATTTATGAAAATATTTTGGAATTTTTTTGGCACTTAAAGCAATGCACTTATAAGGTGCTCTACTAGTTTCTATCTATTTGGATCGGTGAGCCGTTTTGGTAGCTGGTTCACAAAAAAAGCCTGTTTTGACACTAAAAATGAAAAATGGGTTTTTTATTCAACGAAAACCCTAAACCCCTTAGTCAATACTATTCTACAACCAAGATACACCAGTGTGTCAAATATTGCCTCATTCTGATATTTTTTGCTATGTTAAATGTCATAGCCTAGCTTATTTCAGTCGAAAACCATACATCTTTATATCTCGTAGCTCATTTCTGTGAAGGTTTTTTTTATAAAAACCTTCATAACTCATGTTTATAATTTTTTCCAGATGGTAGGTCAAATAAAAGGATGCCATGCTAGGGTTATGTCTAACCCTAGCCCGAAACCGAGACCGTAAACCCTAACGATAAACCTAAACCTAACCGTAAGTTCGATCCAGCAAAAACCGTCAAAGATCTCTAAAAAAAGTATACATTGTGGATCTAAAAGTGATTTTTTCAAAAAATCATGACCAAACTATGCGGCACTCGTAGTTCAAATCAGAACCACTTCCAGCGAAATCGCCAGGAACTTATCTGAAATGTTTGAAATACCTAAGTATGTTTTTATATCGAAACCCAGGGTTAAATGCACTTATAAGATGGTCTAATATTTTCTATCTATTTGGATGTTTCTATTTCGGTGAGCCGTTTTAGTAGCTGCTTCACAAAAAAGCCTGTTTTGATACTAAAAAAAATGAAAAATGGGTTTTTTATTCAACGAAAACCTTAAACCCCTTAGTCAATACTATTCTATAACCAAGATACACCATTGTGTCAAATATTGCCTCATGCGGACATTTTTTGCTATGTTAAATGTCATACCCTAGCTTATTTCAGTCGAAAACCATACATCTTTATACCTCGTAGCTTATTTCTGTGAAGGTTTTTTATAAAAACCTCCATAACTCATGTTTATAATTGTTTTCAGGTGGTAGGTCAAATAAAAGGATGCCATGTGAAAGTTTTCCATTTTTTTGATTTTTTTTGAATTAGTTATGTCTAACCCGAGCCCGAAACCGAGACCGTAAACCTTAACGATAAACCTAAACATAATCGTAACTTCGATCCAGCAAAACCCGTCAAAGATCTCTAAAGAAAGTATACATTTTGGATTTAAAAGTGATTTTTTCAAAAAATCATGACCAAACTATGCGGCACTCGTAGTTCAAATCAGACCCACTTCCAACGAAATCGGCAGGAACTTATCTGAAATGTTTGAAACACCTAAATATGTTTTTATATCAAAACCCAGGGTTAAATGCACTTATAAGATGGTCTACTATTTTCTATCTATTTGGATGTTCCTATTTCTGTGAGCCGTTTTAGTAGCTGCTTCACAAAAAAAGCCTGTTTTGACACTAAAAAAAAATGAAAAATAGGTTTTTTATTCAACGAAAACCCTAAACCCCTTAGTTAATACTATTCTACAACCAAGATACACCATTGTGTCAAATATTGCCTCATTCGGACATTTTTTGCTATGTTAAATGTTATACCCTAGCTTATTTCAGTCGAAAACCATACATCTTTATACCTCGTAGCTCATTTCTGTGAAGTTTTTTTAATAAAAACCTCCATAACTCATGTTTATAATTTTTTCCGGGTGGTAGGTCAAATAAAAGGATGTCATGTGAAGGTTTTCCATTTTTTTTGATTTTTTTGAATTAGTCATGTCTAACCCTACCCCGAAACCGATGCCGTAAACCCTAACGATAAACCTAAACCTAACCGTAACTTCGATCCAGCAAAACCCGTCAAAGATCTCTAAAGAAAGTATACATTGTGGATTTAAAAGTGATTTTTTCAAAAAATCATGACCAAACTATGCGGCACTCGTAGATCAAATCAGACCCAATTCCAGCGAAATCGGCAGGAACTTATCTGAAATGTTTGAAACACCTAAGTATGTTTTTATATCGAAACCCAGGATTAAATGCACTTATAAGATGGTCTACTATTTTCTATCTATTTTTATGTTCCTATTTCGATGAGCCGTTTTAGTAGCTGCTTTACAAAAAAGCCTGTTTTGACACTAAAAAAATTAAAAATAGGTTTTTTATTCAACGGAAACCCTAAAACCCTTAGTCAATACTATTATACAACCAAGATACACCATTGTGTCAAATATTGCCTCATTCGGACATTTTTTGCTATGTTAAATGTCATACCCTAGCTTATTTTAGTCGAAAACCATACATCTTTATACCTAATAGCTCATTTCTGTGAAGGTTTTGAAAGAACAACTATGCCCGAGATGTCGCCTAGAGGGGGGGAGGGGTGAATAGGCGATTAAAACCTTTTCTATTTAGGGGCTTGATAATTGCGGAATAAAATTAGATGTTTAAATTAACAAGCCAACAACCTAAAATTCTAGGTTTACCTAAAGTGCACCAACAACCTATGCTAAACAAGGCAAGTAACAAGGTGATAGCAAGATATAGACTTCAAGCACGATGGCTATCACAATGTAAATTTGCATAAGTAAAAGCTCGGGTATAGAAATAACCGAGGCACGCGGAGACGAAGATTTATTCCCGAGTTCCTCCTTGTTAAGGGAGTACGTCTCGTTGGAGGGGTGTGAGCTCGGAACAAAAGGCCTACTCAAGATGCCACAAAAGGCCTCACCCTATTCTCCGATGAACCGCACCTAAAGGTTTGGTTCACCTTCCACTATCGGAATCCTTCGGGGCGGATTCCGGAGCCCTTACAACTTTTGGGGCACACACCCACAACTCAATTGGGGGCTCCCAACGTGCCGAAGATCCACAAGCCGAAGTCTTCACGGCACCACCACCGTCTAGGGTCCAAAGACCCAAGAGTAACAAGCTCCCAAGCTTCAATCCCACGAATCACCGTGGGGAGCACAACCCGATGCAACAAATGCAAAAGGGCAAGAACACACCAAGTGGTCAAATTCTTCTCCCCAAAATCCAACCGAAGCAACTAATGCTACGGACGGATTTAGGAGGAAGAACGGAGGAGAAACACCAAGAACTACAAAATCTAGATCCCACAAGTTCCCCTCACTTAGAGGAGATTTTGTTTGGTGGAAAGATGGATCTAGATCTCCTCTCTTGTTTCCCTAAATTTGGGCAAGAATCATCGGAGGGATTAGAGGGAATCGAGCTCTCAAAATGTTGGCAATGGAGGAGAGAGAGCAAGGGATGAGATCTACACAAAAAATGGGGAAGAAAACCCTTTTATAGGTGGCTCCAAAAAGGAGCCGTTGGAGGGGAAAAGGAGGGACAAAAAAGCTACAGAGTTCCCGGCCTGGGGCCGGCCTGGAGCCGGCCTGGCCGGCCAGGCAGCGAACGATCGATCAAAGCAGCAAGCAGCGCGCAGCGAACAAAAAAAAAACGGCCAGACAGCCCGGCCTGCCTGCAGCCGGGCCGGGAGGCCACCCGAGCCAGCCGGCACGCGGGTGGGCCGGGGAGGTGCAGGCCGGCCTCGGTCCCGGCCTGGCCGGCCGCACTGCACTTTTTTTTTCTTTTTCAAATTTCTGTTTTCTAAAAATCAACCGAAACCGAAATCGCAATATCTCCCACATAGAACTCCGTTTTCGACATTCTTGGACTCGTTGGAATCATCACAACGAGCACAACAAGAATATGCAGAGAAACATCAAAGTCCAAGAATATAATATAAATATAAATGGGGAAAGGTGGAAGCTCCCATTTGCAAATCGGAAATTCAATAACTTTCACCCACGAACTCCGTTTTTGATAATCTTGGACTTGTTGGAATCGTCACAACAAGCACAACAAGATTATGCAGAGAAACATCATAGTCCAAGAAAATATAATAAAACCAAATGGGGAAAGTTAAGAGCTCTTTTTCGCAAACCGAAAATGCCGGATCTTTTGCAATTGAAGTCCGAATTGAGTAAAACCAAATTTGTTGAAAAGAGGACGACAAATGCAACCTTTGAAAATGGCAAACAAGTAATGGAGATTTTGCAAAGAAATGGAAGAGGTAAATCTTCCGCACGGATAAACAGGCAAAATCTCCAATACCGAAACCGCAAGAGAAGACGCATATGAAAACCGTTTTCGGTGAACTTAGCTTTGTCATGACGAGTACGACAAGCACCAAGACGACACCACGATTAAAGACAAATAAGAACCAATAAATATGATTGCATGAATGCAAAGGTTTGTGCTCTCCACGACGATACGATCACGATATCCGGTCGAGAGCCCCTCTTGATAGTACGGCTATCTATCCTATAACCCGGTATCTCACTAAACAACATGAGACCGGTAAAATAGAAACCCTATCAAGATCATACATTTGACTTGCGCTTAAACCACTTGCGGTCGATGAAGACGATCTTCATCTAAGACGATCTTCATCTCCTCAAGACGCACCACCTTTCTCGATTGCGCTTCGGTGAAGATTCACTTGATGCTCCCCCATACACCAAGATGGGGGACGCTCTCTTCAGCATATCTTCACTTGGCCTTGAGTGATGATCAACCCGCACAAAGCCTTGATCAACACACACTTTTCTTCTTCCCTTAACCTTGACTCCAACAAATGGAGAACAAGCAAACAAATGGACAACCTACAAATATAGCTCAATGCAAATATTAGTCTATAGAGATTGTCATTAATTACCAAAATCATGCATGGGGACAACCATGCACTTTCAGTTTTTTTTATAAAAACCTCCATAACTCATGTTTATAATTTTTTCCAGGTGGTAGGTCAAATAAAAGGATGCCATGTGAAGGTTTTCAAATTTTTTGATTTTTTTGAATTAGTTATGTCTAACCCTAGCCCAAAACCGAGACCCACTTACAGCGAAATCGGCAGGAACGTATTTAAAATGTTTGAAATAGCTAAGTATGTTTTTATATCCAAAGGTTTTTGTGATGCAAAAGACGATATGGATGAAATATTTGAATTTCTCTCATTTTTCTAATCGATTTAGGTATTTTATTTTTCAAATTTCGATTTACGGATTTAAAGATATGAATTATTCCATATTAAATTTAAAAACGAAAAAAATAAAGTAAAATTTATTTTATTGTTATTTATTCAAAATATTCTATTACATAATCATTGTTACTTTACTCAAACAAATTTTTTAAAATTTAAACAATGAAAAGTGTAACATCATAACCGAGGGGTTAATATGATTGATAGGTACTAATATCAGTAAGTTCTAATTTCACATTTGAAAGCTAGGTTGGAAGGAACTTAAAAGTTAAGCGTGCTCGGTCTGGAGGATGGGTGACCGGCTGGGAAGTTTGACTAGGGTAAGTACTTTGACATATAATAATTAAGTGTGCAATTAAGAATTAAGTATGTGACTAAGTCGAAAATTTCGAAATATAAATAAAAAGAATTAAAAAAGATTAAAAAATTCAAAAAAAAAATCAAAAAATTAAAAATAATTGGAAAACCTAAGCCGACGGCAAGCCGACGGCGTATGGGGAGCTACGCCGACGGCAAAAGGCCGTCGGCACATCGGGCCATTCTTGTAGTGAAGGCGACCGCGATCACCACAGCCACGGCAAGCATCTTCTTGGAAGCCATGGATGGAGGTCGTCGAGAGCTGAAACTGAAACTACCACTTTGCTCCTTTCTATTCACGCCTCTCTCTCAGTCCGTGCTATGGTGTGACGAGAACAAGGACATATATATGGCTATATAGGGCGAGACTGATCTTGTGCGTAGGCAGGAGAAATAGTCAAGACACGCGTGGACGATGGAGCTTCAGTTCGGAGCTACCAATGGAAGGTTTGTGATCAATGCTTGACGCGGCCTGCATTTTCGTTTGAGGGCCTTCCTCCAAATGTGCATTTCGGAGCAGGTTTGACACTTTCGCTTCTTTAGACATGACGACACGTATAGAAAACGTTGGTTAGGAAAAACAAGATCCGGACCGTGTGACTATACCTTGGTTGATTTAGCTTGTGTGTGTGCGAGCATACTTGTTGTACTCGATGTTTCTAGAAAAAATCTCACCTTGTCTCTTGGATTGAGGTCTGACCACTCACCACTCATCTTATATAAACTCTCACCCTAGTGCCATAAGACTATACTTTAAGATATACAGACCTAAAGTACATTTTTTGCACGGGAATTTACATTTGTTTAATAGTTGAAAAAATAATAATTTAAGAACGCAAAACGAAAGAGTTAACATCCGCACTACTTTTTTTCTGCAAAAGTATTTCCAACTACTCGAAATAGGCTTTCGCCCCGCTATATTAATATAGCAACCACCCGGTAGAGCTTTTGAAACCACTGGGGCAAACAGCACAACCAAGCCCAAAAGAAAAGAAAGAGAAAAAAGAAGAGAAAACAATGCCGACAGCGGCGGATCAACGAAAAAGAAGGCGACTCGCAACCGTTGCGTCCTCCGAAGAATTCCCACCACGAGCCTAGCACTCCGAATCGCCGCGTACCAAGCAACACCTTCAAGAAAGAAAGCGACGATGACGACGCTGCTGCCCGAACTGGTCCTAGGGTTTCCCCCGGTACGCTACAGGTAGTGGGGAAGAGGTACACCCGACGCCCTTCAGGAAGGATCGGCGACACTCGCGAGCGTCACCACGTCGGTGTCAAGATGACAGGGATTTCTCCCGACCCCCAAAAAACCACATCTCTGGACAATCCGTAGTGCTCCACCCATCTTGCCACCCATCAACATACGCCACCACGGAAGTGAAGTCACCAACATCGTATCACCATGGCAAGCACTGCACGGCCGACCGAACTGAAGAGAGCCCACCGTAGACAAGGAGTACCAGTACCACATCCACGCGGGAGGGAACAGCCTCCACCGCCATAGGCGGTAGCCGACCGGACGCAGCAAGCAGGAACACACCAGGCCACCATTGGAGCCGAAGGGTGGCAGCAGCACAGCCACCTGGAGGGCATCCTCCACCGCCGTCGGCGGGTGCCGACCGGACGCGGCAGCAGAGACACACCAGGCCCGGGAGGCCCGGCCGGGCCCTGGCTGGGCCCGTGAAGTCTCCGCCGCCACGCTGCTGCACGTAGGCCACCACTGCCGCTACCCGTGGTTCAACACCAAAGGCCCGGCCGGACCCAGACGGGTCCGCGAAGTTCCCGCCGCCACGCTGCAGCAGGGGTGGCGTCGTCGCCGCTACTCCCATCACAGGCTTCGTTCTTCAGTCCAACCGAGTAGCATGGTCGAGCCTGTCCGCCCTGACCTAGATCGGGCCCAAAGGGCTCAGATCTGGGCCTGCAGGGCTCTGGCCGAATCAGCCCTGGCCACCCGCGCCACCAATGGCGGCGCCGCCACCGCGCTCACCACCCGGCCGTCAAGCCGGAACCGCCGCCGCCTGAAAGCACCGCCCGGCGCCGCGCCACCCCGCGCGAGGAGGACACCGAGGGGGGAAAAGCAGGGTGCCGCCGCCGCCGCCGCCGCCCGGGACAAGCCCGACGACGCACGCCGACGACGGCGGAGGAGAAGGGAAGAGGGAGGAGCTCTAGGGAGGGGGACCAGCGGCGCAGCTAGTCGCCCGCACGGGGGGCGACCAGCCACGAGAGGAGGGGAGGAGGAGGGGGAGGAAGGGAGGGAGGGGAGGAAGGGAGTATTTCCAACTACTTGGGCTGTATTTAGACTATTTGTGGCTTAGTACTAGGAAATTCAAGGTGGCTCAAAGATTAAAAGATCAAGCTAACTAAGAATTAGCATAACAACATGTTAATTACAAGGCAACCTAATCAACGCCTTATAGCACATCTTAAGTTAAAATTACAAAGGCACCATCAGGGCCTGATTGCCGAATATTAAAGTTCCTCACCTTGTTAGAAAATAAGATCCATTTTGCTTTCACATGCAGAATAACAAAAATCTTGAACCGAGAAATAACTATTATTAGGGCATGAGCAAGTTGTCCAGTAGTATTGTATAAAATATAAGAAATAATGAGTTATCGCGACATTTTATTTATAATCTTAAATAAATATGAAAATAAGAACTTTGAGTGTTTCAATAATGGGTTGTGTTATGAGGTGGAATAGCTAATGTCAATTTGAACTAGGCTTACAAAACCAATGAGACGGTCGAGCACTTTGCGTTGGAGTGTGTTTGTACTAAACAGATCTTGTATAAAATGGGAATTCAGCTAAATGGTGATATAAGACTTGAGCACATTCACGACAACGCTAAATAAGTTTGCCGCGCTGAACATACAATAGCTTGGGAACTGGAAGGTCTTTGTTGAAATTGAATTGTCGATGCAAATATATAGTGGCCAAACTATGCATTGAGACGTGCAAGATGTAGTCTCATAGTGTAAGTAATACAAAATGGGTTTTAATTTCGACTAATTAGTTTATTCTATAATACTTTAAATTTTCCCCCAACCGGTTGTAAACTTTTGCATATGTTTTCCGTAGAGCTACCTCAACTCGTGTTTTCCCTGGGTTTATAAAAAAGAAGTTCGGTTATTATTTACTAAGATTACAAGTGGCTAGATTAATATTTATGTTCACTTTATCGTCTTGGTTTTCAATTTATGACACCGAAAAAGATAATGTATTATCTTTAAAATTAATTTGCACGCCCTTCTTTTACACATATAGATAAATATTAGCATGCAAGCAATTATGATACAATGCCTATAATTAATTTCACCACAATTTCTAAACAATTGTTTAAGCACTTCATTGTAATTATTTTTGTAAGAAAACATTCATATAATTTCTTTTATTTTATTGTACTCATATATACATTGAGCCCTTGTATTGTAACTGAGCACAGGTACGCGCTACTTGACTCCAGGGAGTAGAATAGTTATTCTACACCCATCATGTATCTTCACAATCGTATATAATTTGTACGTCACGGAAATTTTGTCTTACGTCGGAAGTCAAGTAGAACGTAAGAAAATATATACATGACATAATTTTTTATTTGTGACGTTCCAAAAATACGACTAAAATACACATACTTATGCTCTTTTGTGACTTTTGTGACTCATATTTTGTATTATATGCCCATTTTTCTGTTATGGTCAACATGAACATAATATATACATACCTAACATTTTTTTCGACGTAATGATATACAAAAATTGTGCGTTATCTAAGCACTTTATTATGTTTAAACTATATTTTTTATCGCTTTTCTAGTTAACAAATATAAACGAACTATCAATTGAACATGACATAAGTCCAGAGAAATTACGAACTATGCACCACTCATAATAGATAATAATCTCAAATTTCATATAAACCACTATATTAATTAGTTTCCTTGGAGTTCCCATGGCCGAGCTCCCATGTGAAGTTTAACTTAATCCGGCTTAGGAGGAATCCTAAGAACGAACTTCATATGTCCTATGTTGAAAGGTTCACAAAACCGAGACATAGATATTGATGATTGATACGTCTCCGACGTATCTATAATTTTGATGTTCCATGCTTGATTATATATCAGTGTCACATATTTTTATAATGTTTTTATATCATTTTGGCATGATTTATGGAACTAACTTATTAACAAGATGCCCAGTGCCAGTTCCTATTTTCTGCTATCTTTTTGTTTCAAAAAAGTTGTTCTGTGAAGTTTCTCGGAACGCGCTGAAAATTTACGTGATTTATTTCCAAGTTGAAACAAAGACGGAACCCAAAGGACGCCCGGAGGGGGGGCTCCCCGCCCCCAGACGCCCTCCAGGTGCGACCCCACCCTAGGCCGTGCCTAGGGCCCACCTGGGCGACTCCTTCGTCGTCTCGAGTCGCCTCTTCGCCTATAAATTGGTCTTCGCCCCGAAAATCGTAAATACCCGATCTTATTTTCCAGAAGACGTCCGAGGCCGCCGCCATCTCCAACCCTAGTTCGAGAGGGTTCTGCAGCTCTTCCCGGCACCCTACCGGAGAGGGGAATCAGCACCGGAGGCATCTACACCAACATGCCTGCCTCCAGAATGATGCGTGAGTAGTCCACCACGGGACTACGGGTTCATAGCAGTAGCTAGATGGTTGTCTCTCCTCCTTGTACTCCATTGCTTAGATCTTATGAGATGCCTATCATGATCAAGATCATATTATCTATAACTGCTACATGATTGTGTTTGCATGGACCCGATGAATTGTGTAAGTCATTACTTTTGTTCATCTATGTGTTGTGTTTTATCTATGATCTTGCATGCTCTCTGATGCTAGTGGATGCTTTGGCCAAGTAATTATTAGTGTTGTATGAGGGAGTATTTATGCTAGATAGTGGGTTTATGCCTCTCTTGTCTAAGCTCGGGTTGACAGAAACGATTAAGACGAGAGATGTGCTGTTGCCAATAGGGAGAAAACAGCGGTGTGATTTCCCTTGTGTTATTTACATTGCTTACATTATGCACTTTGCTTATTGCAATGATCTATTGCTTGCAACTTAATAATTTTGGGTGACATGCTGGATAGCGATTCTGGAGTGGATTATTAGTCATAGATGCAGTGGATAACGGTCTATGTATTTTGAAGTAATGCCCATATTAGATGAAACGGTGAACTATATTGTTTTATGATAGCCTTGTTGTGCGCCCAAAATTCTGTCAATTGCCATGTTGTAATTTGTTTACCCATCATGTATATCTTCTGGAGAGACACCGCTAGTGAACTGTGGATCCCGGTCATATTTTCCTACATTGTTTACAACCGTTTTAATACCTTTCATCATCATTTGCCCGCTGGTCATATTTCACTCTCTTCATATTTTACATCTGCACAATTAATCTTTTGTGTTCGGCAAGCCGGAGAGATTGACAACCTCTCTGTTTCGTTGGAGCAAAGTACTTGTTTGTGATTGTGTGCAGGTCCGCGTTGATCTATAAGCGCCAGAGTAGATTGACACCTTGCTAAGCTTTCTCCAAGTCCTACTGGATTCGATAACCTTGGTTTTGTAATCAAGAGAAAACTGCTGCTACGCTGCATCATACCTTCCTCTTGGGGTTCCCAGCGAACGTGTGATCCACGCCATCAAGCCTGTTTTCTGACGCCGTTGCCGGGGACTTGGAAGCTTCAGCTAGGGGAGTTTCACACATCCTTTCACTTTACGTTGTTATTGTCTTGTTTATTATATTTTTTTGTTAGTCTTGTTTTGCCTTTCGTTTGCTCTAAAACTAAAAAACACAAAAAAAAATTAAAAATTCCAGCAACTAGTCTCTTTTTGTTTTGCTTAGTTTCTGGCTTTTATATTGTGGAAATGGGTTCAGCTGAGAACACCAAGTTGTGTGACTTCACTAGCACGAATAATAATGACTTTATATGTACACCTATTGCTCCACCGGCTTCCACAGCCGAATTTTATGAGATAAAGCCTGCTCTGTTAAATCATGTCATGAAAGAGGAATTTTCTGGTGCTAGTGGTGATGATGCCGCCTCTCATTTAAATAACTTTGTTGAGTTATGTGATATGCAAAAATATAAAGAAGTAGAGGGCGACATCATAAAACTGAAACCTTTTCCTTTTTCCTTAAGAGGACATGCTAAAGATTGGTTATTGTCTTTGCCTAGGAATAGTATTGATTCTTGGACTAAATGCAAAGATGCTTTCATTGGGAAATATTATCCACCTGTAAAAATTATACAACTAAGGAGTAAAATTATGAACTTTAAACAATTTGATAATGAACATGTTGCTCAAGCTTGGGAAAGAATGAAATCTTTAGTTAAAAACTGTCCCACTCATGGACTGACTACTTGGATGGTCATCCAAACTTTTTATGCAGGATTAAATTTTTCTTCAAGGAACCTATTGGACTCGGCCGCTGGAGGTACCTTCATGTCCACCACATTAGGTGCTGCAACAAAAATCTTGGATGAAATGATGGTAAATTATTCACAATAGCACACCGAGAGAGCTCCTAGTGGTAAGAAGGTAAATTCTGTCGAGGAAATCTCCTCTTTGAGTGATAAGGTTGATATCATTATGTCTATGCTTGCTAGCAAATAAGTTCCTATTGATCCAAATAATGTTTCTTTTATCTTCTTTGGTTGCTCAAGAGGAACAAGTTGATGTTAATTTTGTTAAAAATAACTTCAACAACAATGCTTATAGGAACAACTTTGGTAATAATAATTATAAACCTTATCCTTCGAATAATGGTAATCTTTATGGCAATTCTTAAGGTAATTCTTACAACAATAATAGAGGTGTGTCCTCTGATCTTGAAATCGTGCTTAAAGATTTTATCACCTCACAAAAGGCTTTCAATGAAATTGTTGAAGAAAAACTAGAGAAACTTGATAATCTTGTTATTAAAGTTGATAGTCTATCTCATGAAGTTGATTTCCTTAAAATAATTTTTTGCCTCATTATGTTAAGGAAAATAAAACTTTAAATGCCATACAAGTTACAATTGATAGTAATATAAGAATGTTGGCCGAATTACATGCTAGGTGGGAAAGAGAAGAAAAAGAGGCTGAAATTGCTGAAATTAGTAAGGTTGCTAATGTTTGCACTATTTATTCTAATGAGGATATTAAAATGTTGAATGCTCAAGGGTCATCTACAACACCTAAATATACTAATGGTAAAATAATTGGAGTTGGGAAAATTTCTACCATACCTAAAAAGAACCCAAAACTTCTAGTCAACACAGAAACTGTTGTTGATAAAAATGCTGAAAATAGTTTTGATAATATGGATTCTTTAGGTGATAATGCTCCTGTTATTTTTGATGACAATGATCTTGATTTTGATAATTGTAACCTTACTGAAGTTATAAAGTTTTTACAAAAGCGTGCTAAAACACCTAATGCAAGTAAGATGAACTTGGCTTTTAGAAAGCATATTACTAATGCTCTCATTGAAGTGAGAGAAGAAAAGCTTAAATGTGAATTCTCTATTCCTAGGAAATAAGAGGATGCTTGGGAACCTACCATTAAAATTAAAGTAAATGATTTTGAGTGTAATGCTTTGTGTGATCTTGGCTCTAGTATTTCTATTATGCGAAAAAAGTTATTTGATGCCCTTGATCTTGGACCACTAAAAGATTGTGATTTGAATGTGAATTTTCTTGATGCCACTTCACATACACCTTTGGGTAAAATAGATGATGTTCTCGTCATGGTTAATGGTAATTATGTTCCTGTTGATTTCATTATTATGGATCTTGATTTTAAGCTCCCTTGTCCTATTGCTTTGGGAAGACCGTTTCTTAGAACTGTTGGTGCAGTTATTGATATGAGAGTGGGCAATATTAAATTTCAACTCCCACTGAAAAAAGGGATAGAATATTTCCCTAGGAAGAGGATAAAGAAACCTTTTGATTCCATTGGTAACCCAAAGAGTGGTTTTGAATTGGGCTTTATTGATAAAACTTGAATTTGCCCTTTTTGCCTAGCTAAAAGGCGTTAAAGAAAAGCGCTTATGGGAGGCAACCCATTTTATTTTACCTTCTATTTATTTTTGGTTTCTTTGAGTTTTGGGTGATGTTACTTCTGTAACAACTTCCTTGTATCCTTTTGTTTTGGTTTTTGGTGCCAAGAATAGCCTCTAAAGAGAGGAAGACTAATTTGTGAGTTTGCTATCGAGAAACAGATTTCTGTTCTTCACTATTCGAAAATCCAAAAAATCATAGGACGTCATCTGTGGCTGCAAATATTTGACAGCAAGTATTAGGGTTTTTTCGACCTTTCCCTAGTTTTAAGTTTTATGATTTGAGGTCCAGAAGTTCCCTGAAAAAATTCATCTTTACAATCTGTTCTGTTTTTGATAGATTCTGTCCTTAGTTTTGCATTTCTTCTTTCACGGGTAGAGTGAAGCTTTTTTAAAGCTAGAGGTTTACTTAGACCTTTGTGACAGTAGCTAATGTTGTAAAAAAATAAGTTCATGATATGTGCTTTGGAACTGAAGGAAGATATTTTTTTGTGGACTAACCCCTCTAATGAAATTGCTATAAGTTTTGCGTGAAGAAAGTTTTCAAGTATCCAAGTGCGAGGTGATGAAGGAAGATCAAGAAGGGGTTAAAGCCTAAGCTTGGGGAGGCTCCCCATGTACCCTCCTCTGAAATATTTAAGAAGTCACAAGCGTCTAAGCTTGGGGATGCCCAAGGCATCCCCTTCTTCATCAACAATCATCGGTTTCTCTCATGTTACTATATTTTTATTCCTTTAGAAATTAGGTGCTGTTCTTGGAGCGTCAGTTTGTTTTTACTTTTAGTTTGTTTGTTTTTAGTTCTCTGGTCTTTGCAATAATTTGGATCCATGCATGCTTGTTTGGGAGATAGACATGCTCCGCTTTTTCATTATACACTCATGTTCTTCACTTATATGTGTTGAGTGTTTAGCCTTTGTTACTTTGCTTCCAGCTCTTGTTTTCAAGCATCTCTTGTTCAGAGTGGTTAGCTTTTGTAGTTAGGAAGTTTTGCCCTTGTTGTTTCACCCTTTTAGTTTCGTTTCAAATAAGTTGATTGGTGTTTGGTTAAGTGGAAATTATTATGTAGGAAGTGTTAAAAGTGCTGCTTAATCTTGTAAGTCATTGCCTTGAATCTTTGATACTTGTCAAGTGTTTACAGATATGAAGTATATTAATGCTTAAACTTGTGGATCATCTAATAAGAATAGATTAGTAAAGAACTATTGTAAAGCTTTAACATTGTGGTGCTTATCCTGCTTGCTAGTTCTCAAAGTCTAGATATTCTTTTTGCAAAGAGTTAGTTTGGCTAACAAGGTAGACGGTGTGAGGTCTAGTGGTTATGCATGATATAATATGTAGTCATTCATTGAACCAAGTTGATGTTATGTGTTTGCTTGATATCCTGCTAAGCCAAAAATTCTGTAATGAGAGGGAATACTTCTCGTGCATCCAACTCCCTGAGCCAAATATCTTTGCCATTTGTGTCCACCATACCTACCTACATGTGGTATTTCCCTGCCACTCCAAGTAAATTTTTCATGTGCTATCTTTAAACTTTCAAAATTCTCCTTTTTGTGCCTCTGTTTTTAAGCTCATGAGGAAGCAGTAGGAAGCTAGATATAACCTGTGACAAGAAAGGTCATTTTCCCCCTTTCACCCGGTGTTGATGGTTCACGTCCTCAGTTGAATTTACCCGAGAGCGGCTTAAGCAAAATATAAATATAACTCACCATTCTCCTCCGCACAATGAAAGCCTGAGAAATCGGTTAAAACATTTGTTAGTGGTGAAACAAAGGAGAAATTGGAATGTACTCGTTCCTCTAAAACCAGCCGCTCTAAAAAGTCTAAAAGCCTTGCTTGAAATGGGGGACTAGCTAAGTCGTTGACGAAAGCATGCATATCTCAAAACTGTTTTACTTCTGTCAAAAAAATCAAAAAAATAATAAAAAGCTCTAGCACTTGACTAATCCCTGCTTCCCTCTGCGAAGGGCCTTTCTTTTAGTTTTATGTTGAGTCAGTCTTCCTCTTCCTTCTTAACCCCTCAAGCAATCACTTTGTATCAACTTTGGTTCATGTTTTACTTCATTTCATCTTTGTGTCTAACTGTGAAAACTTTGTATTGACTTTATCTTGAGATAAACAAGTTGCAAGTAGAAGCTTTTTGCTGAAAACTTAAATCTTCCTTTGTGTTGGCCAAACTGGTTTGTTGAACTAGTATTGCTTTGTGAGATATCAATCATTGTCAAGTATTATACTTTTAAATCTCCAAGGTACTCTTTTCTAGTAAATTCTTGCATAGATGTTACACCTGGTTAATCATTGTTTGTTTCATTCAATGAACCTTTGTTTTGGATCAATGCATTTAGTTCATATGCTTTACATGATTACATGATCAAGATTGTGTTGGTACCATGTCACTTCAAAAAATATTATGTTATCACTTACCTACTCGAGGACGAGCAGGAGTTAAGCTTGGGGACGCTGATATGTCTCCGACGTATTTATAATTTTTGGTGTTCCATGCTTGATTATATATCAGTGCCACAAGTTTTTATAATGTTTTTATATCATTTTGGCATGATTTATGTAACTAACCTATTAACAAGATGCGCAGTGCCAGTTCCTGTTTTCTACTGTCTTTTTGTTTCAGAAAAGTTGTTCTGTGAAGTTTCTCGAAACGCGCTGAAAATTTACGTGATTTATTTCCAAGTTGAAACAAAGACAGAACCCGAAGGACGCCCGGAGGGGGGGCTCCCAGCCCCCAGACGCCCTCCAGGCGCGACCCCACCCTAGGCCGCGCCTGGGCCCCACCTGGGTGACTCCTTCGTCGCCTCGAGTCGCCTCTTCACCTATAAATTAGTCTTCGCCCCGAAAACCCTAAATACCCGATCATATTATCCAGAAGACGTCCGAGGCCGCCGCAATCTCTAACCCTAGTTCGGGAGGGTTCTGCAGCTCTTCCCGGTACCCTGCCGGAGAGGAGAATCGACACCAGAGGCATCTACACCACCATGCCTGCCTCCGGAGGGATGCGTGAGTAGTCCACCACGGGACTACGGGTCCATAGCAGCAGCTAGATGGTTGTCTCTCCTCCTTGTACTCCATTGCTTAGATCTTGTGAGCTGCCTATCATGATCAAGATTATTAGGGATATTATAACTGAGCCAAATAGGAGGCCTCTCACGATCTCTCCCGAACTGAGAGTTTCTGGCCGTTTGATCTCTCTGCTTTCACATTTGTGACCGTCCGATTCTTACTCAATACCGCACTGGCCCAGTTATCCCTAGGGGAAGCTTATCTGGACATCAAATTGGCCTCATATGGTGTATTGGGCCAGGAAAGGCCCGTTAGGTAGCGATGCCGACTCCTGTCGCCGCCGATTCATATCGAGGAAAAAAACGTAGCACGCTCCAGCAATGCGGCGGAGGATCAGTCAGGCGATGCGTCGAGCGGCAGCATCCAGGCGATGCGCCGGGTGCTCGACCTCATGCGACCCTGGCTCCGATCCGACTTGGGCCGGTCCATGGAGTGGCGCATCCATCTCCGATGCGGCTTTCGGCACCTGATGAGGCAGGGAGCGCACCTCACCTCGTCATTGATGGGCGTAGGTGAAGCGGCAGCAAGCGATCAAGATTATATTATCTGTAACTGCTACATGATTGTGTTTGCATGGACCCGATGAATTGTGGAAGTCATTACTTTTGTTCATCTATGTGTTGTGTTTTATCTATGATCTTGCATGCTCTCCGATGCTAGTGGATGCTTTGGCCAAGTAATTATTAGTGTTGTATGAGAGAGTATTTATGCTAGATAGTGGGTTCATGCCTCTCTTGTCTGAGCTCGGGTTGACAGAAACGATTAAGACAAGAGATGTGCTGTTGCCACTAGGGAGAAAACATCGATGTGATTTCCTTGTGTTATTTACATTGCTTACATTATGCACTTTGTTTATTGCAATGATCTGTTGCTTGCAACTTAATACTTTTGGGTGACATGCTGGATAGCGATCCCGGAGTGGATTATTAGTCATAGATGCAGTTGGATAACGGTCTAAGTATTTTGACGTAATGCCCATATTAGATGAAACGGTGAACTATATTGTTTTATGATAGCCTTGTTGTGTGGCCAAAATTCTGTCAATTGCCATGCTGTAATTTGTTTACCCATCATGTATATCTTCTGGAGAGACACCGGTAGTGAACTGTGGATCCCGGTCCTATTTTCCTACATTGTTTACAATGGTTTTAATAGCTTTTCATCATCATTTGCTCGCAGGTCATATTTCAGTCTCTTCATATTTTACATCTGCACAATTAATCCTTTGTGTTCGGCAAGCTAGAGAGATTGATAACCTCTCTGTTTTGTTGGGGCAAAGTACTTGTTTGTGATTGTGTGCAGGTCCGCATTGATCTATAAGCGCCAGAGTAGATTGACACCTCACTAAGCCTTCTCCAAGTCCTACTGGATTCGATGACCTTGGTTTTGTAATCAAGGGAAAACTGCTGCTACGCTACATCATACCTTCCTCTTGGGGTTACCAGCGAACATGTGATCCACGCTATCAATGATAAGTTGCAACTTCAGTGTGCTTGGTTCAATGGACATTTAAAAGGTAGGAATAGATTGTCATGACTTGTTGAATCAAAACACAAAAACTAGTAATACATGTATTGCTGTTGCGATGTAGTAAACGCATTATTTTTTCTTCTTAAACATTGTGTGGGTTCACTAAATCTGAGTGGTATGTGATTTTCATATGTAGAAGTCCACACTGTGAGCTATTTGGTTTTCACGCATAAAGATTCATGCATGTGTGGTGTGAATCAAAGTTAGATCAGGCGTCTTAGATCCTTGACAATTCAAAAGATCAGACAACCAACAAAATTGACTATGTGGTCTCAACCTTATATGATTCATGGGTTGTGCACTTGTGTGAACAAACTTTAATAATGTAATAAAATTGTCATATCCGTCAATAGATGCAGAGGCTCGGGCTTTTTCCTCTTTATGATAAAAAACATCATTGATTACCATTAACTCACACATAAGGAAACATGAGTGGACAAACAAACTCAATTTGCACTATCCAAATAACTGCATAGAAACAAATCACACATTGATTTGATTTGGAATATTAGAAAAATTTATGATTAAATTTATAATATAAATCATGTTGTAAGTAATAACTAGCACATAATTTGCTAACATGCTAACCATATTAAACAACATGATGAACAACATCATGTAATCGTGAAACATGATGAATCAGTAGATTAGGGCGTGATGACCCACAAGTGTAGGGGATCGCAGAGTATCTTCGAGTTAAGTAAAACCCAAATTTATTGATTCGACACAAGGGGAGCCAAAGAATACTTATAAGTCTTAGCAGCCGAGTTATCAATTCAGCCACACCTGGAAAAGCACTAGTATCAGAAGTGATGTGAAAGCAACAGTAATATGGAGCAATAGTAACAGTAAAGTAGCAGCAGCAATAGTAACAACGGAGGCAATGGCGCGGAAAATAGTTGATGGATGAATATGGACCGGGGTTCCCAGCTTCGCTAGTGGTAACTCTCCAATAAAAAGAACACATGTTGGGTAAACAAATGACAGTCGGGCAATTGACAAGATTGTGGATGCATAACAGTGCTATCATGACAAGGTACTGAACTATTTAATTGGGCATTACGTCAAAATACATAGACCGTTATTCAACTGCGTCTATGACTAATAATCCACCCCCGGGATCGTTATCCAGCATGTCTCCCAAAAGTATTAAGTTGCAAGCAACAGATAATCACAATAAGTATGGTGCATAATGTAAGCAATGAAACAACACAAGGAAGTAAACACCGCTGTTTTATCCCTATGCTACAACAGCACATCTTCAGTCTTAATCGTTTCTGTCAACTCGAGTTCAGACAAAAAGAGGCATGAACCTACTATCTAGCATAAATAATCCCTCTTGGAGATACACAAGTAATTACGTGACCAAGGAAACCACAAGGATCGGAGAGCATGCAAGATCTTAAATAAAACATAGATATAAGTGACAAACAAACTTTATCATAATTCCACAATTCATCGGATCCCAACAAACACAACACCGATTACATCAGATGAATCTCAATCGCGTAAGACAGCTCATGAGACTATTGTATTGAACAACATGGGAGAGAGTACCATCAAGCTACTGCTAGAACCCGTAGTACATGGGGGAACTACTCACGGAGCATCATGGAGGCGGCGTAGTCAAAGGAGATGGCTCCGGGGGTCAATCCCCGTCCCGGCAGGGTGCCGGAACAGGACCTTCTGACCCCCAAAACTAGGGCTTGATGGTGGCGGTGCTCGGAGTCTTTTCTGCAAAAGGTGTAGTCGGGTGCTAGGGTTCTTTTGACGGGGCGAATATATAGTCCAAAGGGCAGGGAAAGGCGGCGAAGGAGGTGCCCAGATGCCCCCTGGCCAGGTTGACTTCTGGGCCGCACCCGGGCCCCGTCTGGCTGATGTGGGCCCCATTTTGGATGAAGTCCTAGTCCACGGCGATCAGCGGAATGTTGGGAATATGCCCTAGAGGCAATAATAAAATGGTTTATTAGCATATTCATGTTTATGATAATAGTTTATCATCCATGCTATAATTGTATTAATTGGAAACATAATACATGTGTGGAATATAAACACTAGGTGTCCCTAGTAAGCCTCTACCGGACTAGTTTGTTAGTCAAGAGATGGTTAGAGTTTCCTAACCATGGACTTGTTATAGTCACTTGATAACGGAGTCATATCATTAGGAGTAATGATGTGATGGACAAGACCCGATAATAAAGAGTTGCAATTGATCGTGTCACACAGTTTCATTGCCAACGCTTTTAGTATATGCCAAGTATAGTTTCCTTAGACCATGAGATTATGTCACTCCCGTTTACCGGAGGAATGCTTTGTGGACATCAAACGTCACTTCGTAACAGGGTGATTATAAAGGTGGCTTTCAGGTATCTCCGATGGTATTTGTTGGGTGCCATGAATCAAGATTGGGATTTGTCCTTCCTTGTGACGGAAAAGATATCTCTGGGCCCTCTCGGTAATATAGCATCAAAAAGGTTGCAACCATGTGATTAAGTGTTAATCACGGAGATCCTATATTATGGACGAGTAAAGAGAATTTGCTAGGTGATGGGGGTATACTTTATAGGTAGGCCCATGGACCCGGAAAGTAGACCCGCCAAGACCAAGAAGTCAAACGCCGAGTCACGAGACAAGTCACATGGGCTGGGCTGGAGACAAGCCGACCAAGGCCCGTGTGGAGAAAGAGGCTCGTCCAAAGAAGGAGTCCAAGTACAACCCGGAGTCTAACTTGGAAGACCAAGACGTAGAGTAGGACTCCGTGTTCTAGTGTGACTCGGTATAGCCTGTAAGTCCAGAGACCCGGCAGCCTTTATAAGTAGGGTCCTGGACCTTAGATCGATGAGTTGAACCAGTAGAGAGAAACCCTAGCCACCAGAGAGAAGTCGCCGGCTCCTGAGTTGTGGGAGCCGGGTCCTTGTAATCGAGATATAATCAAGAGCAATAACATAGAAGCAGGAAGTAGGTCTTTACCTCTAATCAGAGGGGCCGAACCTGGGTAAATCCTTGTCCCCCGGCGAGATTAACCGTTCCCACGTACTTCAATCACCAATGGCCCCAGAACTCATCTTCCCTGAGGAAGAACTTGCCGTGACAACCCCACGACACTAGGTAACAAGATTGAACCAGATATGGAGATATCGACGATCAAGTCTCGGGCAAATTAAATATCGGTGAGACAAAGAGAATTGTATACGAGATTAAGAATCTCCGGCATTGTGGTTCAATCGATAAGGAACTTCGTTGAATATGTAGGAGTCAATATGGGCATCCCGGTCCCGCTATTGATTATTGATCTGATCATGTCTGCATGTTCTCGAACCCGTAGGGTCACACACTTAAGGCTACGATGTAGCTAGGGTTTTAGTGAGATAAGTAAATGGTGTAATCAAATGTTGATTCGGTGTCTCGGATGAGATCCTAGACATCACGAGGAGCTCCGGAAGAGTCCGAAGGTAAAGTTTTATATAAGGAAAGTGGTTTCCAGGGTTCCGGAAAAGTTCGGGAAAATTCCGGCAGAGTACCGGAAGATTCTAGAAGGTTCCGGAAGGTTCCGAAGGGCCCCACCTTGGGGGCCACGAACCTGGAAGGGCAACTTGGGTTAAGGGGAGGTGCAGCAACCCACTTGGGCTGGCCGCACCCCTCCGTAAAGGCCCATGAGGCTGTCCCAAGGGAAACCCTAACCCTAAAGGGAAAGGGAGCCTTGGGGGGCAAGTTTCCCCCCTTTGGCCGCCCCAAGGACTTGGGGGAGGGGCAAACCAGCCCCCCCACGCCTATATAAGGAGGAGGGGAGGGCTGGGGCACACCCCATCATACCCTAGCCGTCGGCCTCCCTCTCCTCTCCCTCCTCTCTCCTGCAGCTGCTTGGCGAAGCCCTGCAGGAATTTCTCCACCATATCCACCACCACGCCGTCGTGCTGCTGAGATCTCACGAGCCACTTCCTCCTCGCTTGCGGGATCAAGGAGAGGAAGTCTTCATCGAGCTGTACGTGTGGATACCGCGGAGGTGCTGCCCGTTGTGGCACTTCATCGGATTGGATCTTCGAGGAAATACATCTCCTCACGACTAGATGAGTCTAGTTGCGGGGATCGACTAGCCAACCCCTGCACCGACAAAACGCGTTTGTTCGATCTTCAAGGGTAAGAGATTGGATCTCATCTTCGCTACCTCCATCTAATAGATCTAGATCCTTGGGGTTTATTCCGCCTGTTGCGTAGGAAATTTTTTGTTTTCTATGCTGCGACCCCTTCACGGAAAACTTCCAGAAAATTTTACGACCGTACTTTTTTGATTTGACGTCGTCTTTGGGTCGGTCGGGGATATCTTTAAAAAGTATCTGGTGGAGACAGATTCAGGAAATCAGGGTTCCACCTTCGGGCTCCTTTTGCGTTCTTGTCAATTTCCAAATAATTCCTACACATCAAAGTGTAAAACAAGAACATTGTGCACGTTTTCCACTATTAATAGGTTAGTCCAATAAATCCATAAAATTATAATAAGCACATGTAGCAATGTTATAAAACAAGCATGGAACATAAAAAATTATAGATACGTTTGAGACGTATCAGCATCCCCAAACATAATTCCTGCTCATCCTCTAGTAGGTAAATGATAACAAAATAATTTTTGAAGTGACATGCTACCAACACAATCTTGATCAAGTAATAATGTAAAGCACATGAACTGAATGAATTGATCCAAGACAATGATCCATTGAATAAAGTAAACAATGATTAACCAAGTGTAACATCTAAGCAAGAATTTTTCACAAATAGTACTTTGGAGATGATGGCATGGATCACACGTTCGCTGGGGAACCCCAAGAGGAAGATATGATGCAACAGTTTTCCCTTGATTATAAAACCAAGGTTATCGAATCCAGTAGGACTTGGAGAAGGCTTAGCAAGGTGTCAACGGTGCCGTTAACGATAATTGACGTGGACCTGCACACAATCACAAACAAACTACCTTGCCCCAACGAAACAGAGAGGTTGTCAATCTCTCCGGCTTGCTGAACAAAAAGAATTAAATGTGCATGTGTAAAATATGATGACAACAAAATATGACCAGCGAGCAAATGAGTACGAAAAGCTAGTAAAACGGTTGTAAACAGTGTAGGAAAATAGGACCGGGGTCCACAGATAACTAGTGGTATCTCTCTAGAAGATATGCATGATGGGTAAACAAATTAAAGCAAGGCAATTGACAAAATTGTGGGCGCATAACAATGCTATCATAAAACAATATAGTTCACCGTTTCATCTAATATGGGCAAAATACATAGACCGTTATCCAACTGCATCTTTGACTAATAATCCACCCCCGAGATCGCTATCCAGCATGTCTCCCAGAAGTATTAAGTTGCAAGCAACAGATCATTGCAATAAGCATAGTGCATAATGTAAGCAATGTAAATAACACAAGGAAATAACACCGATGTTTTCTCCCTAGTGGCAACAACACATTCATTGGCATGAGCATTTCTGTCAGTCGCACTCTGCTCAAGAAGGCATGAACCCACTATCTAGCATAAATACTCTCTCATATAACACTAACAATTACTTGGCCAAAGCATCCACTAGCATCGGAAAGCATGCAAGATCATAGATAAAACATAACATAGAGATAAACAAGAGTAATGATTTCCACAATTCATCGGATCCAAGCAAACACATCATGTAGCAGTTACAGATAATATGATCTTGATCATGATAGGTGATGCGTCCATTTTGCATCACTATTTTATATCATAATTTGCTGTTATTCATGGATATATGTCATATTAGAATGCAATACTTATGTTATTTTGCCTTACTTTGCATGTTTGATGATTGTTGGTGATTTAACTGCCGGAGCCCGGAATCAGCTGGAAAAGGCACCGTCAAGATACTGTACCTCTACATTGCCAAAAATTCCATAAAAATTCAGAGATCATTATTTTGCCAGATGACGGAAAGATCCAGAAGGGCGACCAGAGGAGAGCCACCAGGGTGCCAGGTGGCACCTGGCCGTGGCCCACCCTTAGGCAGCGCCTGGGTCCCACCCGGAGGCCCTAGGGTGTCTCCAGCTCCCCCTTTCGCGTATATCACCCCTCTGACCTAAAAACATCGAGGGACGCTTCGAAGAAATATTCCGCCGCCGCCACAGGGGCGGAAACCACAGAGAGAGAAAAATCTCTCCAGCTGGGAGAAATCCGCCGGGGGAATTCCTTCCCGAAGAGGGGAGATCGTCGCCATCGTCATCGTCACCATCACGTGCTTCATCGGGATCATCATCAACATCATCCTCACCGACAGCACCATCACATCCACAGCTCCACTCCGTTCCGTTGTTGCATCTAGAGTTATACTTGTTGTAGTTCATTGGGATCACTTTTTCGGTGTTGATTGCCTTGCGTAGTTGATGCTATTGAGTTTTATCGGTGAAATACTTTTATAACCAGATTGTTAATCATTCATTCATCACCACCGATTATGATCCATATGATGTCTTGTGAGTAGTTCGTTTAGTTCTTGAGGACATGGGGAAGTCTCGTTGCAAGCAGTGGAATTATGCTGAGTAATATTTAATGGTTTGATATTTAAGTTGTGGTGCTATTCTTCTAGTAGTATTGTGTGAACGTCGACTACATGACACTTCACCTTTATGGGCCTAGGGGAATGCATTGTGTATTTAGTTTGCTTGTGAGGTGGTTGCGGGAATGACAGAAACCTAAACCCCCACCGGTAAACTAGTGCATGAGGGAGTGTAGGATTTCAGAGTTTAAGGCTGTGGTTAGTTAATTCTTAAATACTTCCTTGCATTTGCGGAAGCTTGTACGGAAGTGTAATAACAAGTGTGTTCTAGTCCAAGTAAGGGCGGTTGATTAGCATAGGTTCACCCACATGACACTTAGCAAAACATTAAACATTAAGCAGCGGTATGAAGCGAAAGTGACTTGACATAATTCCCATGTGTCCTCGAGAGCGTTTAGCCATCATAAGTAGAACCACCGGCTTGTCCTTTGTGCTAAAAAGGATTGGGCCACTTAATGCAATAATTATTGTTCTCTTTTATTTACTCGCACTTTATTTATTTGTTACTATAAAAACCCATAAAAATCCTTCTGTTAGTGTTTGCAGTGAAACCTTACTCATATCTACAAGCCAATACATTCTGCTCCTCGTTGGGTTCGGCACTCTTATTTATCGAAAGTACTGCGATAGATCCCCTATACTTGTGGGTCATCAAGACTATTTTATGGCGCCGTTGCCGGGGAACAAAGCGTTATTGGTAAGTAGAATCGGTAAGGAATACTTTTACTACAATTGCTGTTTTTATTATGACCTTTTGCTCTACTTTGTTATGGAGCCTTCTGAGTTTGAATCAACATTTGCTCTTGTAGCAACAAGAAGGCCTCCACCCATTGAAAACGTTCCATTTAAAATACCTATGGGAATTATTGATCGTGTTATGAGTAACCGTTATGCAGGAGATGGAACGGTTCATCCTGGTTATCACTTGCTATTTATGAAAGAAATATGTGGTTTGTTTAAGATTGCAGGTGTTTCTATAGAAGTAATCATGCGGAAATTATTCTCATTGTCATTGAAAGACAAAGGTATGGAGTGGTATAGGCTATTGGATGATTCTCATCTTCTGGATTGGGAAAAATTAGTGCCTCTCTTTTATGCTAAATTTTATCTCTACATGAAATTCACCAAGACAGGAATTTTATTTATAACTTCTGGCCTCGCAAAGGAGAAAGTATTGCTCAAGCTTGGGGGAGATTGAAAGCTTTAATGCCTAAGTGTACTATTCATGATATTACCAGAAGCATTATAGTTACAAATTCTTATGCAAGGCTTTCTCGTCATGACAAGGACTTGCTTGATGCTTCCTCAGCTGGATCTTTCACGAATAAGAAGATTGATTATAAATGGGATCTTCTTGAGAAAATTCAACGCAATACTAAAGATTGGGAAATAGATAAAGGTAATGAATCAGGTATAATTTGTGATTATGAATGCATTAATTCTTTTGGTGAAACTCCTGATTTCCATGAGTTTAGTGCTAAATATGGTCTTGATTCTCAAATCATTGTTGATCTCTTTAATGCTTTTGCCTCTTATATTGATATTCCTAAGCAAAAGTGGAATAAGTTCCATGAACCAATTAAAGAAATCGAAATCACTCCTATCACAGAAAATGCAATAGAAGTTTACACTCCTGATCCTATTTTGCCTGTTCCTTATGTTGAGAAATTGCCTTTCCCTGTTAGAGTAAAAGAGCATGCTGTGATTACTAAAGTTGTTAAGAAAAGTGGAAAGAAAGCTAAAGAGTATTATGAACAATTAATAGTTCAACTTTCTGTAGCTTTTGTTAAGGATTTGATAGGGGAAAATGTAGAAGGAGGACATATAGTCTTTTTTTAGGAGGCTTCTAACATTGTTAGACCTCTAAATGGTAAAGTTAAAAAGGGTGGTGCACATGTTATATCTGTGAAAATTGGTGATCATTGTTATTATGGTTTGTGTGATATTGGTGCTAGTTCCAGTGCAATACCCTTTTCTCTATATCAAGAAGTGATGCATGAAATTGGGGCTTGCGAAATTGAAGATATTGATGTGGTTATTCAACTTGCTAATAGAGATACTATCTCTCCGGTGGGAATTGTTAGAGATGTTGAAGTTTTATGTGGTAAGACTAAATACCCTGCTGATTTTCTAGTACTTGGTTCTGTTGCGGACAATTCTTGTCCAATTATATTTGGACGACCTTTCTTAAATACTTGCAGTGTTGTTATAGATTGTAAAAAGGAAAAGGTTTTTACTAAATTTGGCAGTGAAAGTTATGAGTTTAATTTTTCCAAATTTTCTAAACAACATCATGAAAAAGAATTGCCTAATGAGGACTGTAAAATTGAAAAGCTCGCCGCTATTGTTGTTGCTCCTAACGATCCTTTGCAGCAATTCATGGGGGACCATGAAAGTGAAATTTTTATGCAGGAAAGGAACGAGCTGGAGGATATCTTCCTCCATCAACCAGCAATTCTTAAACATAATTTACCAGTGGAATCCTTAGGGATGACGACCCCTCCTAAGGGAGATCCTGTCTTTGAACTTAAAACTCTTCCTGATGATCTTAAATATGCATTTATTGATGAGAAGAGAATTTATCCTGTTATTATTGGTGCTAAACTTTCAGGACAGGAAGAGAAGAGATTATTGGAAGTACTTCGGAAACATCGAGGCGTGATGGGCTACACTTTAGATGATCTTAAGGGGATTTCTCCTGCTATATGTCAACATATAATTAATCTCGAGCCTGATGCAAAACCTATCGTTGATCATCAACGGAGGTTAATCCTGAAAATGAAGGAAGTGGTAAGAAATGAGGTGCTCAAACTCCTCGAAGCAATTATAATATACCCTATTGCTGATAGTAGGTGGGTTAGTCCTGTGCATTGTGTTCCTAAGAAAGGAGGTATTACTGTTGTTGCAAATGATAATGATGAGCTAATCCCTCAAAGAGTTGTAGTTGGTTATAGAATGTGCATTGATTTTCGAAAATTAAATAAGGCTACAAAGAAAGATCATTATCCTTTACCTTTTACTGATCAAATGTTACAAAATACTTTCTAAGAACACTCATTTTTGTTTTCTTGATGGTTATTCTGGTTTTTCTCAAATTGCGGTCAGACACCAAGACCAGGAGAAAACAACTTTTACCTGTCCTTATGAAACTTATGCTTATAGACGCATGCCTTTTGGTTTATGTAATGCACCTGCAACTTTTCAAAGATGCATGTCTGCCATTTTCCATGGCTTTTGTGAGAAAATGCTTGAAGTATTCATGGACGATTTCTCCGTCTATGGGACTTCTTTTGATAATTGTCTACACAATCTTGATAAAGTTTTGCAGAGATGTGAAGAAACAAACCTTGTTCTTAACTGGGAGAAGTGCCATTTTATGGTTAATGAAGGTATAGTTCTTGGACACAAAATTTCCGAAAGAGGCATTGAAGTCGATAGAGCAAAAGTTGAAGCTATAGAGAAGATGCCTTGCGCAAGAGATGTGAAAGGTATACACAGTTTTCTTGGTCATGCTGGTTTTTATAGAAGGTTTATTAAAGATTTTTCTAAACCTCTTACTAATCTCTTGCAAAAAGATGTTCCTTTTATTTTTTATGAAGATTGTAAAGAAGCTTTTGAAATTCTTAAGAAAGCTTTAACAACTGCTCCAGTTGTTCAAGGTTCAACCCCCAGATTGGAATTTGCCTTTTGAGATAATGTGTGATGCTAGTAATTTTGCTGTAGGTGCTGTCTTAGGACAGCGCGTTGATAAGAAACTTAATGTTATTCATTATGCTAGCAAAACTCTTGATAATGCTCAAAAGAATTATGCTACTACAGAAAAGGAATTCTTAGCTGTTGTTTTTGCTTGTGATAAGTTTAGACCTTACATTGTTGACTCTAAAGTAACTATTCATACTGATCATGCTGCTATTAAATATCTCATGGAAAAGAAAGATGCTAAGCCGCGGCTTATTAGATGGGTTCTTTTGTTGCAAGAATTTGATTTGCATATAGTTGACAGGAAGGGAGCTGACAACCTAGTCACTGAAAACTTGTCTAGAGTGGAAAACATTCTTGATGATCCTATTCCTGTTAATGATAATTTTCCAAATGAATAGTTGGCAGCCATAAAGGTAAACACTCGTGAAAGTCCTTGGTATGCAGATTATGCTAACTTTATTGTTTCCAAATTTTTGCCTCCAAATTTTACTTATCAGCAAAGGAAGAAATTCTTTTATGACCTGAGGCATTATTTTTGGGATGACCCACATTTATATAAAGAAGGAGTTGACGGAATTATTTGGCGTTGTGTTCCGGAGTATGAGCAAGAAGAAATTTTGAGGAAATGCCACAGCAGTCCTTATGGTGGACATCATGCTGGAGACAGAACTGCACACAAGGTACTACAATCAGGTTTCTACTGGCCTACTCTATTTAAAGATGCAAGAAAATTTATTTTATCTTGCAATGAATGCCAAAGAGTTGGCAACATTAGTAGACGTAATGAAATGCCTATGAATTATTCTCTTGTTATTGAACCTTTTGATTGTTGGGGATTTGACTTTATGGGTCCTTTCCCTAGTTCGCATGGTAATACTCATATACTTGTTGCTGTTGATTATGTCACTAAATGGGTAGAAGCAATTCCTACTCCTAGTGCTGATCATAAAACCTCTTTGAAAATGCTTAAGGATGTCATTTTTCCTAGGTTTGGTGTGCCTAGATATTTAATGACTGATGGAGGTTCTCACTTTATTCATGGTGCTTTTAGAAAAAATCTTGCTAAATATGATGTTAATAATAGAGTGTCTTCACCTTATCATCCTCAAACTAGTGGACAAGTGGAATTAACTAATAGGGAGATTAAGTTAATGTTGCAGAAGACTGTCAATAAATCTAGAAAGAATTGGTCTAACAAACTTAATGATGCTTTATGGGCATATAGAGCTGCTTTTAAAAATCCCATGGGCATGTATCCTTATAAAATGGTTTATGGAAAAGCTTGTCATTTACCACTAAAATTAGAACATAAAGCTTATTGGGCAACTAAAGAACTTAATGATGATTTTTGGCTTGCCGGTGAAAAAAGACTGTTTGATATGAGTTCTTTAGATGAGTGGAGAAGTGAAGCTTATGAAAATGCCAAATTGTTTAAAGAAAAAGTTAAAAAGTGGCATGATAAAAAGATTTTGATGAGAGAATTTAATGTAGGAGACAAAGTTCTATTGTATAGGTCTCGTCTCAGATTTTTTGTAGGAAAGCTCTTATCAAAATGGGAAGGTCCCTTTATTATCAAAGAAGTTTATCGCTCCGGTGCTATCAAAATTAATTCATTGGATGGACATAAACCACAAGTGGTTAATGGCCAGAGGCTCAAGCATTACATCTCTGGTTACCCACTTGGAAAAGATGTCGATATAATACAAGTTGTGACTCCAGAAGAATTCATCAAAAATAAATACCGAAAGGATCCAGAGTCAGAACTGGAATAGGTATCAGTTCCCGTAAGTAAACTTCTTTGTAAAATTCCAGAAAATTTATATTCGCTGTTTTTAGGAAATATCATAAATTACAAGTCAAAGGAGAGACGGAGTCGGAGTCCAGGGTGACCAATGTGCCACCTGGCCGCGGCCCAGGCTTGGGACGCACATGGGGCCCACCTGGATCCCCTGGACACCTCCTCCGACTCTGCCTTGTCTTCTCGCCTTCCTTTTTGTTCGGAAAATTTTTGCTATATATTTACCCGGATCTCTCGAGGTCCGTATCTTGTGTTGTCGACACTTTTTGTTTTCGAGTTGTGTCTGCCAAGTTTTCAAGCCCTAGATCGAGAAGCTGGTGGAGAGATCTCCATCACCACCGAAGGAATAATTTGGATGTGATGGGTAATGGAACTCCCTTAGCTTGTTTCAAGCTTGGGGGAGTGCCTCGGTATCATCATTATCTTTTACCTTTTCATCTTTTAGTCATGTGTCATGTCCTGAGTAGAGAAGTTATCATATGAAATAGTGTGTGCATTGTGGTCGTCCTCCTATATCATGTATTAGCTTTGTATCCTTTGGTGTGGTTGTCGTTATGGAATATTAATGAGAAGTCTTGTTTTTGCTTTCCCGCACTATTTTATTCTAGCTTCCAAGTAATCTCTAGATCTCTTTGGGAGAGTGTTGGCCTCACTTTGGGTGGAGTTTTGAAAATCTTTTTGGGTGTTGGCAAACATAGCATTGGTCAGTAGCAACAATTCTTGGATGCTTAAGTAGACAAGAAAGTTTCACTTGCAAATATATTATCTTTGATATCTTACAAATTTGTCGGTTTCCAAGCCTTATATCCTTGAATAAGAACTTTATGCTGACAAGGAAGATGGCTCCTTAAGGTATGATCAATCTTATCACTGATAATATATATTGTTTGTATCTCTCAACACTTATGTTTGCTATAAGCCTTGCTAGCCAAAACCTTGCATTGAGAGGGAATACTTCTCGTGCATCCAAATCCTCGAGCCAAACACTTTTGTCATTTGTGTCCACCATACCTACCTATATGTGGTATTTGCCTGCCACTCCAAGTAAAATTTTCATGTGCTATCTTTAAACTTTCAAAATTCTCCTTTTTGTGCCCCTGTTTTTAAGCTCATGAGGAAGCAGTAGGAAGCTAGATATAACCTGTGACAAGCAAGGTCATTTCCCCCCTTTCACCCTGTCGTGGGGTTGTCACGGCAAGTCCTTCCTCCAGGAAGGTGAGTTCGGGGGCCATCGATGCTTGAAGTGCGTAGGAGAGATTAATCTCGCCTAGGGACACAGATTTACCCAGGTTCGGCCCCTCTTGGTAGAGGTAAAGACCTACTTCCTGCTTCTCTCTATTGCTCTAGATCTGGTATCGATTACAAGGTTCCGGCTCCTCTCTCGGGAGTCGGCGACTTGGTATCTCTCTTAAGGCTTAGAACTTGATGGCTTAAGACTTGTCTATCTAAGGTCCAGGACCCCGCTTATAAAGGCTGCCGGGTGTCGGAGAACTATCCCAGGAACTGGGGGTGTCTCGAGAAGGATCGAGTAAGGGGCTGAACACAGAATCAAACAACCCTCAACGTGCTCCGGCGACGATGCTCGTCGGACTCGCTGCGGGACAGCACTGCAGAAAGGGAACACTCGGTCTTACCCAGGTTCAGGGCCCTCTGGTGGAGGTAAAACCCCTACGTCCTGCTTTGGTGTATTGCACTGCTTGGAGAGTTCACAGTACAAGGAGAGCTTTTCAAGCTCGAGGTGGCTAACAATGGCTACTTGCTAGTCTTCAGATCTAGGGTTTTTGGGTAGGCTCCTAGACTCCAAAAACCGAACCCCTTGCTTGGGCGCACCCCTTCTCCTTTTATAGGCGTCTCGGACCTCTTCCGCCCAAACATTTGGGCGGGAAGGGCTACCACATGGCGACGAAGGAGGAGGCGCGGTGCACCGTAAAGGTGAAGTCCACCATAAAGGTAAAGCTCGTGGACGCGGTCCACGGCAGGGGAACGGCGTCACCAAAGCTGAAAAGGGGCACCGACCAGCTGGACGGTGGGCTGGCGCTTGCCGAGGTGGGAGGTGACCCACGGTGACGTCGTCCTTGGAGCGTAGCTGCAGATGGTTCCCTTATCAAGAAAGAGGCAATACTCGTTGTCCGCTTTGTTGACTACTTTATACATGGAAACGGCAACTGCGGCGTCGTCGTCATCGCGCGTAGGCACGCGCGTCACTCTGCACATGGCGCAGAGCCCATGTGCACTCTGCCGCGGGGGCAGAGATTGCTTCACGAGGAAGGAGCTTCGCGAGACGAAAAGCCTCGCCGAGCCCTTCAGCTTGGTCCTTAGCAGAATTGCGGGCGGCGTCGGAGACGCCTTGTCGAGGAGCGATCCCTCGCCAAGGGAGAGAATCCTTGGCGAGGAGAAAAACCCTTCGCGAGGGGAAAATCCTCGCGAAGCTCGCCAGGCTTGGAGAGGCTGGTCCTTAGCGAAAATCATCCAAAGAAAAACTCGTGGTCCCTAGCAGGCCGGCCCGTGGTACCCTGGTTTCCACTGTGCCGACAGTAGCCCCCGGGCCCGTGACGGGCACGCCGAGGCCCATGGACGAAGGCGAAGCGTCGAGGGGCCAAAGATGCCTGACAGGGCCGCGACACGTGGAGCGATGTGGTTGCACCCGCGGCCACGACCTCCTCGGCTCCAACGGGCGACGTGGAGGGCCCCGCCACGACTCGGGCGCTGGTCAATAAAGCCTGGGCGCGCGGTCGGCGCCCATCACTTCTCTCATAACTCCTCCGCAAACTTCTCCCCACGCCTCCAAATTCTCCAGAGCGCTCCAACTCCAGAGTCCTCGTCTTCTTCTCCGGTGACCGATGGCGCCCAAGAAAGCAGCCACCGACCCGAAGGGCAAGGCCACGGTGCAGGCGGGCACGTCTGCGGCGATGGCGCGCACCGCTGCTCTCGAGGGAGCACTGCCGCGGACGCGAGTCACCGCGGCAACGATAGCGACGGTGCGCCACCTGGCGGCGGCGAGAACCAACGAGCACGGCGCCACCGAAATGAGGCCGGCTGGCAGCAGGCTCACCGAGGCGTTCTACCCCATATTCCTCCATACTCTCTACGCCGGCCTGGTGCCACCATTCTCCGACTTCCTCCTGGCGATCTTGGAGGTGTACCAGATCCAACTGCTCCATCTTCATCCCAATTCCATCCTCATCCTCGCCATCTTCGCCCACTTCTGCGAGGCCTACATCGGCATCCGCCCCTCGGTGGCGCTCTTCCGCAGCTTCTACTCTCTTCGGAACACCGCCCAGGGCGAGCGGCTTGGGTGCGTCTCCTTCCGCATCGCCGACGCCAGGAGCGAGAACTACATCCCCATCGCCTGGTGCGGTGAGGACACCATCACCAAGGTGACGAAGAAGGTGGATAAGTTCCGCGAGAAGTGGCTCTTCGTCGACGCCAAGGCCACACACCCTCTCCTGGAGGTGCCCGAGGGGCCCCCGAGGAAGTGGGCGCGCTGGGCGAGCGCGGACTTCAGGGGCTCGAGGCTTGACGTGGTGTACGAGTATATCCGACGCATCCGCGAGGCAGGGGTCACCGGCCAGATGGTGGCAAAGGACTTCACCAGGCGCCGCATCGCCCCCCTCCAACTGCACGCCGAGCCGGTGTGGCGATACGACGGCAAGAAGGACGCAATGCGGCTAAGCAGGGACGGCTTCGCGCCTGAGGTACTACGCCAGATCATGGGCGTTCTTTTCTCGACGTCGGAGATCCCGTCCGCCACCAAGGAAGCCGCCAAACCACTCATCTGCTTCGCCGAGGAAAGCATCGTGGAGCAGCGCGCGCACATGCCCACATTCGACGAGTGGGGAATTGTGCCCGCGGGGCACCGCGGGCCTCGCCCTAACCCGTGGGCGGCGGAGCCGGAGTACATGGATGAGCCTCCGGAGCCTGAGGAGTCCGCCGAGGAGGAGGCCTCGAGAAGCGAGGACCCCCTCGGCGAGGACGAGGCTTCGAGGGGCACTGACCCCGTTGGTGAGGGTATCGGCTCCTCAAGGAGCGCCCACGCCGAGGTGGACCTCCAGGTGCTCTCCTCCGGCGACGAGGAGGATGCCTTCCGCGTCGTCCGCTCCCAGCGCGCCGAAGAGGAGGAGGAGACGAGCGGCGGCGGGAGAGGGCGCTGCGAACCCCGCTCCAAGGCCGTCCACGACAGGAGGGCCGCAACCGCGAGAGACACCCCTCGCGCGGAGACAGGAGCGGCTCGGGAGGAGGCCGGAGCAAGCCACACCCAGCCACCCAAGGCGAAGAAAAGGGTGTGGGTGATGGCCGGCGAGTAAGCCTTTGATTTTTCTTTTTTCCTCAACATTTTGCTTCTGAGAAAACCCCCTTGAAGGATCTTCAACTTGGCTCCCTTTCAGGCAGCCTGCGGAGCCAAAGAGGCGGCGGCTCTGCAAGGCTGGAGAGACCACCAGCGTCGTCGCGGAGACGCCTGCGGCTGGCGAGTCGCAGCAGGCAGCTGTCCCTCCCGCGGTTGGGCACCGCGCGGAGGCGGTGGTGGTCGAGGAGGCCACGCCGTCGCCGGTCCGCGCGGCCACTCCGCCCGCGACGGAGCACCGCGAGGAGGTGACCGAAGAGGTGGCGCCATCCTCGCCCCGAGCGGCGACTCCTCCCGCGGTCGAGCACCGCGGGGAGGAGGTGGTAGAAGAAATGGCACCGCCGTCGCCAACAAGGACGGCCATTCCTCCCGTCCAGACCGAGACGGAGGAAGAGAGGATGGATGAGGAGATCTTCCTGGAGCCGCCCCCAACGGGGGGGGAGGTTCCTCCACAAGGGGCCGATGTGCCCGAGGCCGCGGCGGACGCGGCCGTCGCGGAGGGGGCCGGAGGCGCCCCAGAGGAGCAGGAGCCGGAGGCACCGCCGGAGCCCACTGGCGCTGAAGCCGAGCGCGAGAGGGCGCCCAGCCCCCAGAGGGCAACCGAAGCGAGCGCCGAAGGAGGCGCCCCCACAAGCCCCCGGATCGCACCAGAGGCGGTCGTGGGCCCGAGGCAGGAGGCCCCGGGCGCCTCGGCGAGTATTGAGGACTCCGCACCCAGCAGCAGTGCGGGGGCCTTGGCGCTGCAGGGGTCGCGGCGCCAAGCAATTCGTCGCCGGGTCATCCTCAACCAGGCGCGGCGGGCACTCGACGGGCTGGAGGGGCAGCTCGCCGAAGAAGAGAACGCTCTGGCAGAGGAAAAGGCAAGGCTCAGCGAGGCCTGGGCCCTTCTCCACGAGAGAGTGGAGGTGTGCCGCCGGTGGGATGCGGCGGCCCAGGCGGAGCGCCAAGAGGCCCTCCGCTTCGCCAAAGAGACCCGCGACAGTGTCAAGCGGGAGGCGCAGGAGGTGATGGAGGAGCTCGACGCCGCCAGGGAAGCGCTCGAGGTGGAGACCGCCTCCAAGCATGACGAGCTGGCGGCCGCGGAGCAGAAGTTTGCTGCCGACTCCGAGGTCGCCCGGGCCAGCCTGAAGGAGCTCCGCGAGCTGCTTGATGCCCGCGAGGGGCAGCTGGCGCCCCGCGAGGCGGAGCTGGTGCGGCATGAGGAGGAGCTCTCCCTCCGAGAGAAAGAGCTGCTCAGGCGCGAGGAGCAGGTCCAGCTGCTCGAGAAGGACCAGGCCACCCGCGAGGGGCAGCTGCAGGAGCGCGAGGGTCGGGTGGCCACCGATGAAGCCAACCTCGCGGCGGAGCGGAAGAGGCTCCAGGAAGAGGCTGACCTCAAGGTCAAGCTCGTCCGCGAGGGCCTCGCCAAAGAGTATGACGAGAAGGTCGCGAAGCATGAGGACCGCCTCAAGACCAAGCGCAAGGAGTTCGAAAAACGCATCAAGGAGCTCGAGCAGGAGGAGAAGCGGTTGACCTCTTGCCTCGAGGTCTCTCGGGAGGCCCAGGCTCGCGCTGAGGGGAACGCCTTCGCCCTAGAGAGGGACCTGGATGAGCTCCGGCAGCAGGTGGGGCCGGCCGCGGACCGCGCGGAGCAGGCACGGGACCAGCGCCAGGTTGACCGGTTCATGACGCGCCAGCGCCAGAGCATTCTCCAGAGCTTGGTGAGCCGCGTGCGCGCGGTCGGGAACGATCTGAGGATTGACGTCCCCCCCTTCTCCGTAGCGACCGACGACGAAACCTCGTATTCGCACTTCTTCGAGCAATTCCTCGGGAAGCTTGAAGGGGTCGCGAAGAGCTTTGACAAGCGCGTCGTGGAGGAGAGTCGCGACCTCCTTGTCGTCGCCGTCACCAACGTCTTCAGCAACCTCGTGAGGCTCCAGCCCTCACTTGATCTTGAGGACGTGATGGCACCACCGCGCGCCATCAGCAACAAGGCGCAGGGGACCGCCACGCAGGCCGCCATCGCGTTCGCAAAGAAGTTCGACCAAGAGGTGATCGAAGGCGACGACGGAGAGGCCCTGGAAGAGGCGGAAACAGCCGTGGACAAGGCAGACACCTCAGGAGGCGCAACGGCTTGAGCTCCTTGCCTGTAGCTGGGCGTGCAGAGGGCACATTTATCTTAGCCATTTTGATTGTAAATTTTGTAAGAACTTGTCAAGTTATATTGGAGTGTGCTTGTGAATGTCCCTCGGGGAGCCTTTGTCTTTCCCCCTCATGTCTTTTTCGCTCTACGTCTTAGGGCCCTCTCTTAGCGCTACACCACCGCCGCTTCGGTATGCGAGAGTCAGGGCTCCACAAGGCCGGGGGGTGTGTGAGGCCTCAAGAAGTAAGAGCTCCTCGAAGCGCGATGCTTGGGGCTCCCCTTTGACGTGCAAGCAGCCCATGAGGCGTGGGAGAGAGAAAAGAGGCTCGAGGGGCAAAAACCAGCAAGAGGAAATTTAACCAAGTCTTTGTACTTAGCTTAGCGAGGCATTCTGCCTTGGAGAGGGTGTTGGTTCCCTGGCGAGATGTTTTTGCCTTGACGTTGTGTAACGCCCCAAGATCGGTACTATGCAGACTTTAGCGTTCCAGCCAAATCCGCATAATAACGATCCTAAAGGACGCCCACCAGGCATAACGTGCAGGTCGCAACACACACGTTATGCGGGTGGAATTGTGATAACATTACAACAGTTCTCGATGGAACCCACAAAAGAACATATATACAACAACGACTCACAGAGTCAAGAACCAAAGATACAATACAAAGATCCAAAATAACAACGGAAGCGGGTAGCGTCCGGCTACGGACAAGAAACAAATTGGACTAAGAGTCCTGAAGTTAAACGAAGGCACCATATCCCTGCCCAGGCCAAGCCAGAGGGATTCCCAAGCTAACGTCGTCACACTTCAAACCTGTTGGCTGCATTGGAATAGCAGCCCCGAAGGGGTCAGTACTATAAACAGTACTGGCAAGTAATACTCACAAGATATCAAAGCTGGAATTCTGGGGAAAGAGGGTTAGCGATTGAGGCGGCAAGCAGCACTAACAACTTATAGAGACACACTACAACTTTCGTCTATCAGAGACAAGGTAAGAGAGCGCATGAGGAGCCAACTATACTACACACCAAACAAACCCACCCTAAAACGACTCCCTCGTATCCTCGGCCCACGAGGAAGAAGTCCGGGCACTCACACGGTGGACAAGTTTTATGGGTTATTATTCAAGTAATCTATCTTACTAGTCAAGTTATTACCATCATAAGGTGCAAGTTGTCTATGATCTTTTTAGCCAGTGCATTTCACCAAGTCGTCAATAACCGCGGACACGGCTTTTCGAAAAGATTTAACCCTGCAGGGATGCACCAATGAACCCACACGCATCGAAACTCTCGCTTAGAGGTGTACCGGTGGAGGTTTCGACGCAATGCTTCCCTTCTCTACAAACAAGTCCAGGGAGCCACCTAGCTAGGACTGATCCACCTTGAGAGTCCGGCCGAAGCTTCGAGGTGGGCCTAACCGATGCGAGAACGGCTTCGGGAGGGAACACTCATACGATTGCCCCTCCGTCCACATGCGATTAACGCACGGTCCGCAAGCCCTACCGTAAGTAACCACGTATCCATCATCATCTTACCTTCACATCATCATCATCGTTGTACGCGCGCAAATGGAAACACCCGAACTAAGTTGTGGCTCATGGACAAGTTTGCGGATCCGGTAATAGATTGCGGGGAGGCCCATAGAACTCCCACATGTGGTTAGTGCGCTCAGTCTTGGATCAGCGGAAAAGAACTCGGGTCCTAGGCGACACTAGCAGAACAAATCACCACGATTGGCCTTCTGCCGGTGCCTTATCTTTATTAAGTTATCCCATCGCAACAGAAATTAAAGATTACCATTTTAGTTGAGCCTAGCTATCATGTTAAGAACAAGACTAGATAACAGAGATAACAGACTCAAGCAAAGCACCTAAGCATGCACTACGACTCGCAAGGCTAACAAGGTAAACAAACAGCAGGTGATAGGAGGTGGGGATGTGGCTATATCATGGCTGCAAGGTAAACATACAAATAGGATCGGACGCAAGCATCGTGACATAAGGCTAGCAAGGAACAAAAGATAGGACGAGTAAGAGACAGAAAACAAGCGAAGATAGCAAGGGAGTATCACTTGCCTGCAATCCGGTATAGGTAGCAGAACTTGTCGTTACTCACATCAACTCATCGTCCTATTCCCGAAGAAGCAAAGAACACTGGACAACGGAGAAGATGCATTTTACTACTACGGCAAAAGAAGCGGCATGTTGATGCAATGCATGCATGACATGGCAAAACATGAGAGAATGCAATTAAGCCAAATTAAACGGAGCCGAAATTCCGACAATTTATTATATGGTTCAAGTTATTTTTCTAACCATCAAAATTAAATGTTATTAGCAAGTCTAAACAAAGCATGGGTGAGCTATTCAAAATTAAATGGAACCGGGTCAACAATTAAATTACAACCCACATATTCCATATTTAGTTATTTAGGTGAAATGCAAACACATCTAAAGTGCAAGCTACATGATGCAAACAAGAGCATAGATGGCATATTCAAATTCTACACATTTTTCTGATCCAAAAACATATTTTATATTTGGCAATTGGAGCTACCAATTAAAAGATAGGAATTTAAACATAATTTGCAAAAAGGAAAAATAAAACAGAAAGAAAAGGGGGAAGCTGGGACTTGAACTTGGGTCGGCCTGGTTAGAGGAGCAGAGAGCAAGCCACTGGGCTACACTCAGTTTGCTGAAAGGATTCGGATCGGACCCGATATGAACAGAAGTTGAAGTGTTAACTGAATTTAGACAGAAAGCTTCAGACTTTCAGGCAGGAGGTGCGACGGTGACAAGGATCGGCAGCAGCGCTGCTGGTTTCCGCGTGCGATCGGGAGCTTGAGGGTGCAGGGAGTTAGCTGGGTGTGCTGGGGTGCGTGTTGTGCGTGCGTGCAGGGGGTGGCTTGGGGCAGAGGAGCCGTGCTCATGCCCGTGGACGTGGTCGACATGGCGGCCGACGGAGAGGACGATGCGCACGACGGCGGCATCCAGAGCAAGGGGAGAAAAGCGGGGTCCAGGCTGGACGGGAAGCGGCTGCTCACCAAGGTTGCAGGTGGGGTGGTCGGCTTGGAGACGACGGCGGCGTGCGGTAGCAGAGGTAGACGACGACGTCGGGTTGTAGAGGAAGTAGACGAAGACGACCGTGCAGCTCCGGCTGTAGACGAAGAAGAGGAAGCAGGCCCTGGTGTGCTTGATCTGCTCCGGCTCCGCGCGTGACAAAGGCGTGGTCGATCTTCTCCTTAGCCCGGCGCAGTGCTCCTCATGTCGGCTCCCCGACGGTGGCTCTCCTCCGGCTGGTTTGTAGTGTGGCTCGGGAAAAAGGAAGAAGCAGAGAGGGAGAGGAGATGGCGGCGGCGGAGAAGGGGAAAAAAAGGCTAGGGTTTGGATGGGGGTGCGGCTGGCACTGGCTTTATAGGGGAAGGGGAGCGGCATAGGTGGCATGGTGGAGTGGAGGCGACGGCACGGGAGCGAGGGTGACAGCGACGTCGATCGCTCCGTACTGGAAGAAGCTGGCGAAGAGGTAAGTGGGCCGGTGGGCCGATCCGGGAAAGGAAGTGGGCCAAAAGGAAAAGAGAAGAGGGAAGGAGAGGAGGAGCTGGGCTGCGGCCTGTTTAGCATTTTTTTTCTTTGCTCTTTTTTTTCCACAGGATTAAAAGAGAAGAGAGAAGGAAAAAGAAAGAGGGGGAGGTTTGCAAAAATAAAAAATAGGGTTTGCAAAATAATATTTTGATTTATTTTTTGCAAAACGTGCAAGGTGATTGATGCATGATGACATGATGATGCAAAAACAAAAAAAAACAAGCAAAAATCTAATTTGGGGAAAAACCCCGGGACATTACACGTTGCCTGAGGCTTGGAGAGCCTGTTTTCCTGCACTTGGAGAGATAGGCATACCCACAAGCAATAGATAGCTAGATAACTTGTGCTCGTAGGTTCCTTCATGTGTGTCTCACGAGGAGAACAAGCACCAAGGTTTTGGTGATCCTTGGTGAGTTGACGTGCGCGGGAGCTGACCCATGAGTTCAGAGCTCCTTGGGAGTTGACATGCATGAGAGCTGACCCGCAAGTTCAGAGCTCGGATCCCTTGGGTTTTAGGTGCTGCCGGGATGCTCCCGTGGCATGGCACCATGCTAGCCCCCGCTCGCGAGATACGCATGAGGGATCATACGAGCGAGAGAGAAAAGCAACAACGCTAGAGCTTGCCGAAGTAACAAAATATGCTGGCGCGATGCGCAAAGGTTCAGAATGACCTGAAATAGATGTTCATTACACTGGCGTGGCCAGAGGTTTCTCCTTCTTTGATGACGAAGTCTTGCTTCTCTGGACATATCTGACGGTGTTCAGGCAAACATGTCAGAGTTTGCCCTGAGGAAGGCGACGAGCGCGCCTTCCTATTTGGGAGGCAAGTTGGCGCCGATGGTAACGGTAGCCCCCGAGCCATTTGCCTCGAGAGGCACTTGCTTTGTCGCGGCCTTCTCCTGAGAGAACAGCTGCTTCTTCTTCGCGGGGGGCCTCGGGAGGGGTTCCTCGTCCTCGTCAGCGGGTGACGCCACCGCGGTAGCCTTGTAGGCCGCTTGCGCAGCGTACAGGGCGTCTGAGACCACGCCGCGGATGACAATGGTGCCACCCGATCCAGGGAGCTTGACGAGGTTGTAGGCGTGGTGGGTCACCGCCATGAATTTGGCGAGGGCGGGGTAGCCGAGTATGGCGTTGTAGGGCAGGCCGATGTGCGCGACGTCGAAGTCGATCAGCTCGGTGCGGTAGTTGGCCTGGGTGCCGAAAGTGACGGGGAGCCTCACCTGCCCCAAAGGGGTGGTAAGACCCTCTGTAACTCCCGAGAAAGGCCTGGTAGGCATGAGCCGCTCGTAGGGCACCTGCAGCTTCTCGAATGTCTCGACGGAGATGACGTTGAGGCCGGCACCCCCATCAATGAGCGTCTTAGAGACGGCGATGTTGTTGATGGTGGGGGTGCAGACCAGCGGGATGGTACCAACGGTTGAAGTGGACTTGGGGTGGTCGCCGGAGTCGAAAGTGATGGGGCACTGGGACCACTTGAGGGGCCTGGAGGCCTCGACTCCAGGAAGGGCTGCTGCGACCTCGCGAGCGAGTTGCTTGAAGTGGCGGTTGGAGCGGGGGGCCTGAGCCCCGCCGAGGATGCAAGCGGCCCCGCGAGGCACCTGGTAGCCCTCGTCAGCCTCGGCAGGCAGGTTGTCGTTCGCGGGCTGGGCAGCATTGGCCTGGGGGTTCTGCTGGTAGTTGTCGTTGTAGTTGTTGTTCCAGCGTCGCCCCCCGCGGCCGCCGCGGCCTCCGCCGCGGCCTCCGCGGCCTCCGTTTGCCTCGCGAGCCTCGCGAGCCTCGCGAAGCCTCTTGATGTCGAAGCAGTCCTCGGTGGCGTGAGAGTGCCTGTTGTGGTAGATGCAGAAGGGACGATCATCCTTCTTCTCAGGTCCTGCGGCTGGAGTGGCAGCTTGGCGAGGCTGCTTGGCGTCGGGCTCTGCCGCGAGGACCGCAGTAGTCTTGCGCTTCTCGGAGGATTTCTTCTTCTTGGACCCCTCGGTGGGGTCCCCTGGCTCGTTCTTGACGAACAAGCGGCCCTCTTCAGCCTTGGCGCACTTGTCCGCCAGGTCGAAAAGCTTGACGACGGTGGTGATGTTGTCGTGGATGCCAAGCTTCTCGAGCATCCGCACATCTGTGACCCCAGCCTGGAAGGCCGAAATGACCTGTGCGTCGATGGCGTTGGGGATCTTGTTGCGCACTTGGCTGAAGCACTGGATGTACTTGCGAAGGGTCTCGCCGGGCTTCTGACGCACGGCGCGGAGGTCATTGTAGGTGAGGCCGCGCTCGTACGTGCCCTTGAAGTTGGCGACGAAACACCGGCAGAGTTCCTCCCAGGTGTTGATGGATTCGGCGGGGAGGTTGGTGAGCCATGAGGACGCGGAGTCCTTGAGGGCCATGGGGAACCAGTTCACCATGACCTTGTCGTCGCCCCCGGCGGCCTGGATGGCCAGGGAGTAGAGCTGCAGGAACTCCAGGGGGTTGTTCTTGCCGTCGTAGCGCGGAGGGAGGTCCGGCCTGAACTTGACCGGCCAGACGACGCGACGGAGGCTGCGAGTGAACGCGGCCGTCGTGCCGTAGGTGACCGTGCCGTTGGCGAGGGTGGCACGGAGGTGGCGCCCGGCGGTGGCGACGTCCTGGACGGCGCGGTTGCGGCGTTCCTGCCCACGCTCGATGCTCACGCGTGCGTCCTCAGGGGCTCGCTGCACGATTTGGCAGTCATGCGGCGACGACGCGTGTGATGCAGCGCGGCCGTCGCGAGGAGGAGCCCCCGCTGGGGCAGGTTGCGGTGGAACCGGTGGAGCTGGAGCGGGCGCAGGCTGACGAGGAGGCGCGGGAGGTGCGCCGTGCGCCACGTCCCCCACGAGTGCAGAAGGAACCAGGGAACGAGACGGTGCAGGTGCGGCGGCGCGAGCGGCGCCGATGAGCTCGGCAACGCGGTTGAGCCAGGCCTCCTGAGCCGCCGGCATGGGGCGGTACTGCAGCAGCTCCTGCGCCATGAGGAGCGCAGTCGCCGGGCTGGGCGCAGGGCGGCCCAGCGAGGAGGCAGCACGGTCCCGCGACGGGTGCAGGGAGGAGGCCTCCTCTTCGCCGAGGTCGTCCTCAGCGTGGTCGATGTCGTCGTCATCCGGGTGCTCGACGTGGGGCTCGGGGTCGACACGGCGCTCCGGAGCAGAGCTCCCATGCGGGCGGCCGCGCGGGCGGCCTGCGGGAGCGGTGGCGGCGCTAGCCGTCCGGCGAGCGAGACGTTCGGCACGAGAGCCGGCCATGGTTGTGTCGAGGATGAAGACGCGCCTCAGCCCCCTACCTGGCGCGCCAAATGTCGGAGAACTGTCCCAGGAACTGGGGGTGTCTCGAGAAGGATCGAGTAAGGGGCTGAACACGGAATCAAACAACCCTCAACGTGCTCCGGCGACGGTGCTCGTCGGACTCGCTGCGGGACAGCACTGCAGAAAGGGAACACTCGGTCTTACCCAGGTTCAGGACCCTCTGGTGGAGGTAAAACCCCTACGTCCTGCTTTGGTGTATTGCACTGCTTGGAGAGTTCACAGTACAAGGAGAGCTTGTCGAGCTCGAGGTGGCTAACAATGGCTACTTGCTAGTCTTCAGATCTAGGGTTTTTGGGTAGGCTCCTAGACTCCAAAAACCGAACCCCTTGCTTGGGCGCACCCCTTCTCCTTTTATAGGCGTCTCGGACCTCTTCCGCCCAAACATTTGGGCGGGAAGGGCTACCACATGGCGACGAAGGAGGAGGCACGGTGCACCATAAAGGTGAAGTCCACCATAAAGGTAAAGCTCGTGGACGCGGTCCACGGCAGGGGAACGGCGTCACCAAAGCTGAAAAGGGGCACCGACCAGCTGGACGGTGGGCTGGCGCTTGCCGAGGTGGGAGGTGACCCACGGTGACGTCGTCCTTGGAGCATAGCTGCAGACGGTTCCCTTATCACCAAAGAGGCAATACTCGTTGTCCGCTTTGCTTGGCTCCGCTTTGTTGACTGCTTTATACATGGAAACGGCAACTGCGGCGTCGTCGTCATCGCGCGTAGGCACGCGCGTCACTCTGCACATGGCGCAGAGCCCATGTGCACTCTTCCGCGGGGGCAGAGATTGCTTCACGAGGAAGGAGCTTCGCGAGGCGAAAAGCCTCGCCGAGCCCTTCAACTTGGTCCTTAGCAGAATTGCGGGCGGCGTCGGAGACGCCTTGTCGAGGAGCGATCCCTCGCCAAGGGAGAGAATCCTTGGCGAGGAGAAAAACCCTTCGCGAGGGGAAAATCCTCGCGAAGCTCGCCAGGCTTGGAGAGCCTGGTCCTTAGCGAAAATCATCCAAAGAAAAACTCGTGGGCCCTGGCAGGCCGGCCCGTGGTACCCTGGTTTCCACTGTGCCGACACTGGGTCCCTGGACTTACAGCTTACACCGAGTCACCTTAGAACACGGAGTCCTACTCTACGTCTTGGTCTTCCAAGTTAAGGCTCCGGGTTGTACTTGGACTCCTTCCGGACGGGTCCTTTCTTCACCATGGGCCTCGGTCGGCTTGTCTCCAGCCCGGCCCATGTGACTTGATACGTGACTCGGCTTTGGCCTTCTTGGTCTTGGCGGGTCTACTTTCCGGGTCCATGGGCCTACCTATAAAGTATCCCCCCATCAGTAGCCCCCGAATTTATCTTGGGCACAGCTTGGCGGCTTCCTCCAACTCGTTGGTTCGACTTCCTGGGTCGACTCCTTCCCTTTGAGCCACAGGCTCCAAGTCGCTTGCTGCTAGCTCCAAGATGAATTCCTGCATTAAAACATAATACACATATAACATGAGTCCATCCTCATCCCTTGTTCAAGCCACCACTCTTGCCTTTGCACTAGCAGGCCGAGTTTTGATGTGACTCGTGCAAACAAGTACTAGATAACTTGACTTTCACTGTCACAGGACTCGCCATTCTGAGACAAGCCGGCTCCTTCCACTTCTGTGACTTTGGTTTTTCTCTATTATAATTTCCTGTCTGGCTTTTAGCCACTGGATCACTTATCACCGAATCGTTATCCACAAATTACTGTGGACCACCACTGTAACTTTCTAGGGTTTTTACCCCTTTATAAATATCGAAGGGTTAGGTCTCAAAACCTCACTTGCCCCCTTCAGCTCAAATTCTCTCCTTTCTCTTCGCGCTCATCTCTTCCCGCGCTCAGCACGCACCGCCCGCTCACCATGGCACCCAAGCGCGCAAAGACCGCACCCAAGACCAAGGCTTCCTCGTCGAGCAGGATGGTGGACATTGCCGCCGCGGCCGCCACCGCCGCAAAATCCTCATCCAAGCGATCGATTTCTGCCGATTGGGGTGGATCTACGGTCACGGCGGAGCAATTGAAGACGCATCGGTCGACCGGCCTAATTCCATCCAATGTGAAGGCTCGGGCCCCAGGGGATGAAATCGTGCCCGCTCCCGCAAAGGATGAAGTGGTGATCTTCACCGAGCATCTGTTCTGCGGGTTCACTCCCCCCGGTAATCTCTTCTTCCGCCAACTCCTTGAACTCTATCAGCTGCGGATTCATGACTTGGCCCCTAATTCCATTCTCACCCTATCCAATTTTGTAACTCTATGTGAGGATTACCTCCAAATCAAGCCCGATCTCAATCTCTGGCTTGAACTCTTTTACTGCAACCCTCAGCCCGAAACTTCTGGGGGCCCTCTCCTCCAATGTGGCGCCGTCGCCCTTCAACGGCGGCTCCATTCTGTCTTTCCAAAGCCAGTCTTTCCTAACCGCATCAAGGACTGGCAGAAAACCTTCTTCTACTGCAAGGATACCTCCCCTGCAGGTGAGCCAAAACTCCCTCTGTTCTCTGAGGACCGCCTCCAGGCGACTCCTCTTATGAAAGCTAGATGCTCTGAGGCCGCCCGGCCAAGAGTCGAGTCTCTGATAACTCGGATTGAGGCCCTCTTGTCCCACAATCTGGAAAACATGGATCTAGTCCGCTGCTGGACGACTTGGAGGATCCAGCCGCTGAGTCCTAGGACTCGGCTCATTTGTTCATACACTCGCTGCGCTGGCGATGACCTCCGGGTGACAGAGCAATTGTCTGATGGACCCGAACTTGGTCGGCTTATCAAAAAGCTGACTGGGAAACCGGTGAAGGACCAAGCACATTTTGGGCTCCAGCCCTTTTGCTCTACCAACCCAGCTCCCGACGTAAGCCTTACTCTCTTCCTTACTTCCATCTTGATCTTACTTGCATTGCTTACTAACTCACTTTCGTTGACTCTGTTGCAGCTCACCGACTCCTTCTGGAAGCCGACCTCTGGAGCTGGCACTGACAATAAGACTGAGGCCGAGGCTGAGGCTGAAAAGGAGACTCCTGCCACAGATCAAACTGCTGTGGCAGAAGACACTAATAATGATGATGAGGAGTCCTCCAAGGAGGCTCCTACTGAAGATGATGCTACTGATGAGGAGTCCTCGCCAGAGGCTCCAACCAAAAATGTTATCGAAGAGGAATCCTCTCAGGAGGCTCCTATTGTGGAGGAGACTGACGATGACGAGTCCTCTCCGGAGGCTCCCGTCACTAAACAAACTCGCACCACCTCTGCTGCTGCTCAACCATCACTATCTGAGGAGTCCTCAGCCAGGAGTCACTCTTCTTCTTCCCCAGCCTCTAACAACAACGGATCTCGAGAGGCTGATCCCAAGGTACCACTTTCACGAGTCCTTGGGTCCACTTGTTCACCTGCTAAGCCTGAAGAACACATGCAGAGTGTTGTCGCCGCCAGGAAGAGGAAACTGCGCTTCGATGGGCCTGCAGATGCTCCTGAGCCTCTGCCTGTCTCGCACCAGCGGAAATCGGCTTCTCCTCCCAGCAAAGATGACTCCTACCACTCCGGGATGTCAATGCCTTCCTCAGACTCTCAGGCCTCCTTGGACCTGGAGACCAATGTTGGGTAAGACTCATCTGTTTGTGTACTTGTATTCAAATGACTTCTGCTTTTTCCCTTTTCACTAGATTTATTGCTGACTTCTGTCTTCGTATATTTCAGGGCTCGGCCTTGTGCCACTGGAGGAGAAGAACGCGCTCGACGTCCCGAACGCCGCCGCCGGGTGTCGAGCTCGAGCTCGTCGCCGTTGAAGCTTCATCAACGTCCCCGCCTTGTCCACGACACTCCTCGTGAGTTCCTCCGTCGTATGCACCCTTCTAATCGGTGGATTTCGTTCGGATTCGAGGGATTCGTGTTCAACCGCCGTTCTCCGCCGCGGAGCCTCGTCGCCGGGATGGTTCCGGTGACCTTTTCGGGGCGGCGCCACCACCTTTTGGTCCGTCTCGGTTAGGCCTATCTTTTCCGCTCGGGTCCTTCGCCGGAGATGGCCGGAGTTGGCCGGAATCTGGCCGGAATGGCCGCTGGCCGTGGCCGGTGACGTCAGCTGACGTCACCCCTTGTTTATCTTTTTAGAAAAAGAGAAATTCCTGACGGGTGGGTCCCTTTGTCAGATTTTTGACCTTTAATTCAAATTTCAGAAAATAATTGAAACTTGTTTAATTCATAACTTTTGATTCCGAATTCAGAAAAATTCAAATAAAATATCAAATGAATCAGAAAAATAAAATCTATTCTTTTATATTTTATAACTATTTATTTGGCTAACTTTTCTTTTGAGTTGTTTAAAATTACCTAAATGCCATTTTAGTTTAAAAATTATTATAAAATCCTTTTCTTTAAATAAAATTTGGATAAAATTATTTTAAGTAATAAAAATTATAACCTTATTTATAAAAAAGCTTAAAATGCAAAATCTTTTATTATTTTAAAATGTTTTAATAATTAATTTATTGGAGTAAAATTAATTTAATTTCAAAAATTGAATAAATAAAAAATAATATCAAAAATTCAGAATTAAATCATAAATTTTTAATTAATCAATAAAATAAAAGCAAGCTAAGAGTTGCATATCATTTTATGCATAGTAGCATGTTGCTTCTTTAAACATTGTTCTTATCAGACAATGATGGATTTTGTAGAACCAGGAGGTCGACAGCCCCAACCAGTTTCAGACTCCACTACTTGTCAGTTTCAAGGCAAGTTCATCACTTGCTCATATCTCTTTGAAATACTTGTTAAAGAAACTATTTTCAAACTCTATAATACTATCACCTATTCCAAGAAAGCATAAAGCTATTTTCAGAATAACATGACTATTGGTTGTCTACCTATTTGGTGGTAACCTACTATGGAGGGCAGGTGGGACCATGGTAAGATGAATTGGTCCGGAGGTCCCACTTGCACGGGAAAGTATTACCTAGGACTTAACAACAAATGTCGTCATAATGATTGCGCCGTAAAGACGCGTTAACCATAAGACCTGGAATGGGACGGGAAATGCCATCTGTACTTCTCCCGGATGCATGTCAACGGGCTGCCAGTGCCGTAGGCTGTAGGTCTTGCGGGACTACATGCACATGGGTGGGATCCCTTAATTCCCACGGAGACTGGAATCTAGGATGGTCTGCAAGGAGAGCCTAGGTGTCTACCGGAAGGGGTAGAGCATCAGGGGTAAACTCGCTATGCATGAATTGGGTGGGCATGCGTTGTGCGGAGAAGCACAGTGAATGACTTGGATCAAAAACTGGGCCCCACACCAAAGAGAGTGTGGACAGGAACGTACGCCTGGTTGGTAACAAAGTCTTGATCTCTTATGGGTAAAGTAACGCACCTCTGCAGAGTGTAAAGAATTGTAACATGTTACTCCCTGTTCCGGGAAGGAGCTGCGAACGCTGCAGGAAAGGAGCTCCATGAAGCTCTAGCCCTGTGAAGGATGACGGGCATAGTCTTCAGAAATAAAAGCAACCTCTTGAAGAAATGTTTTACAAAACCTTTGCATTAGCTTGTGACTCTTTTGAGTCTTAAGCAGTAGTTAGTGCATCAAACTTCCCACCGTATCAAATGATCTTGTTGAGTAACGCTGGTTACTCATCCCTTTCCTTTTGAATCTCCTGCTTAGGTTATGAGGGCCTGACCAGTGCCTCGCTTCATGCCATGGGAGGCCAGGAAGACGTCTACTATGAAGAGCCAGACCTTTCAGGAGGAGTTGAAGGCGTGGACTACTTTATCAGATATGGCACCGACAACGAGGAGGAAGAGTCTGACTAGTCAACTTTAGGTTAATAGCCTTACTTAGCACGGTTGAATCGAGCAGCAAGAACTTTATATCAATAAGCTGTTGAGTTCCCGTGTGCGCACTTATTTGCTTCTTCAAGGTTTGTAAACACTATGTATGAGACGTCACCCTGAGGTGGTCATCTCTATGCACGACTTGGTTTGTAATATTTCAGACGTTGTTTGTGGACCCGCAATGTTTCTGCTGTACCACCCTGAGGGATGTAATATTTGCGGAACGGTGTTCTGTGAGTGTTATGTCAACGACTTGCATACTACAACATGCAGTGGTATGCCGGGTCACCGCAGCTGGTATCAGAGCAATTGCTTCGACCTTAGGTTGGAAACCTAGTAAAGGGATAGAACCTGTCGGTAGTTAGCAACGATAAAGAGTGCGCTAGAAGTATGATGAGTATTCACTTGAGAATATCACCGTCATATTTTCAGTGTTAAAGTTCTTTATTATGATGCAATTCTTATTAGTGCTTATCTTCTTTTGTACAGTTACGATGGCCCGGGAGAGTACCATTTGGCCGGAGCATGAGTGGCTGGATGACTACAACGGTACCTTGACTGACCAGTTGAGGTCGTTATTGAGAGCTTTTGGCTGCGACACCAACATTCCCGTCAACACCTACATCTACAAGTTTGGAGAGGGTCGTAGTCACACTGCAGCTTATCAGGAGGCGTTGGTGCAGTCCATTGCGACTATTCGTGGGCATAAGTCCGCGGATCTGATAGGGACCAGCTTTGAGCCGATTCCTTGTGATGGTATGTCCACAGAGTATGCTTTGGACCATTTGGCATTGGTTAAGACCAAGCCAAAGTTAGCCACTCGTATGATGGACCGCTACAGGCTGTTGGTTGGATCCTTCTATAAGACCCACAAGGTTAGTATGGAAGACAAGGGTGGTCTTCTGAGAGATCTTACCGGTCCAGATTGGGCAAAGTTACTTAAGAAGGGAAAGGCCCCGGAGGCGGGAGGAATTCATAGTGCACCAGAGGAGGGAACTTCAAGACGTAAGGCACGTTCTGGACCATCCAGGTATTCGCCTACCCCAGAGCCCATCTTTTACCCTGTCATACCTCCCAGCGAGCCTGAGCCATCTGTTCCTCTGGAGGCATCAGACTCGTACGTTCCTATTGAGAACTCAGATGGATGGAGGTTTGATTGGTATCCTGGTACTAGCAGCCATCCTATTCCTTGTGATGACTCCGCGGATGATGAGATTCAGTCTCTTCCGTCCGTAGTAGCAGCCCCTGTTGTTCCTGTTCCTGCTGCTGCTCCAGTTGATGACAACAATGTTGTTATTAACATCTCTTCTGACGAGGAAGATCTTTTTCTGAATGATGCATCTGGCAAGGACACCTCCGACATGGACTTTGTTCCGACCGGGAGACCTTACATACCTGAGTCTGTGCGCAAGACTCCCCGTCAGCTTGGATGGACCCCGGGTATGTACCAGGAGTGACTCTGCAGCTGAACAAGAAGAAGGGCTTGAGGACTGTTTAATTAGTGCTTTCAGGTTGTGTGTAGTGTGGAGTTGAGTTGTTTTATAAATAAGGGTCGAAGTGCTTGTATGACCCAAGAGAATCTTGTACTACCTACTGCTTTGTTTCGTTTCTAAGGTTTGTAATGCTATAAATCTATTTGTATAATTTATGTTCATTATGTAAATAACGCTGGTTCTTATTTGGATTTGGATTTGGATTTTATTTTGATTGTGTGACTAGTTCTGCACGTGAAAGTGAGGCTCAGAAAGCATGGGCATGGTGTAATTATGAGTTTATTCGCTTCATGTTGCAGGACTAGGGGAATATGAGTACGGGTAACGACAGAGAAACCGAGGAGCAACGAGTGGAGCGTGAGGCTAAAGAGAAGGCTGACCATGACGCAGGAGAAGCCGCACCACCGCTACCACCATTCCGACCTCTCGGAGAGCAGAACTTCATGCAGTACATGCAGTTTATGCAGGAGACCCAAAACAAGTTTATTCAGGAGCTAATGGGCCAGATCGGGAATGGAAGGGGTCCCGAGAACAAGAATACCAGTTTATCGGACTTCCTCAACACCAAGCCTTTACCTTTCGCAACCGCACCAGAGCCAATGGATGCTGAAGATTGGCTAATGGATACTGAAAGGAAATTGAAGTCCCTGAATGCGAATGATGAAGAAAAGGTACGATATGCCGCGTATCTTCTAACTGGCCCAGCTGCATCCTGGTGGGAGAACGAGGTGATAATACAGCCTCAAGGAAAGGTATTCACTTGGGAGGAGTTTAAAGAGAGGTTTAGGGAGTATCATGTTCCCGAGAGTATTATGGAGTTGAAGAGACGGGAATTCGAAGATCTTCAACAAGGTACTCTAACAATGATGAAGTACATTCGAGAATTTAGTGTGCTCTCTCGTTATGCAGCTGACGAGGTAAGCACGGATGCAAAAAGGATCAAAAGATTCCTTAGGGGATTAGATCCATATGCTGCGATGCAGCTGAAAATGACCAAGCCCAGGAACTTCCAAGAGTTGATGAACTCTGCCATCACCTGGGAGAACGACTATAAGTTGGTTCAGTTGAGCCGACAGAAGAAAGCAAGAACCGAGGCCAAGAGATTTGAGCCCAACCGATCCAGACCGAATTTAAGCTTCAAGCCTAGAATGCAGCCGAGAGGAGCTCCGGTTGATCGTGGAGCATTCAACCCCAAGAGCAAGATAATATGTCACAACTGTGGACTTCCGGGACACGTGAGGAGTGAGTGTCGGAAACCCAAGATTATTTGCTTTGGGTGTGGACAGGAGGGACACCTCAAAACCCAATGTCCTAATCAGTCAGCATTCAACAAAGGTGGAGGTAATTATGGAAAAGGTGGAGGATCTGCAGCTGGAGGTGGAGGCAATGGAAAGAATAACAATGGCAAGAGGGGAAGGACCTTTGGAAAGTTGAACTGTACATCCGTGGAGGAGGCTGACAACTCGGAGACAGCAGTACTAGGTACGCTCAATATCCTTTCTCACCCTGGTAAAGTACTTTTTGATACGGGTGCTACCAACTCTTTCCTCTCTAGTGAGCTTGTGGAAAAATATGGGTTAAAGTGCGAGCCGTTAGAACGCCCCATTACCGTGTTAACGGCTGGGGGTACGCTCTTAGTAACCCTTGTGAAGCAAAAACAGGTCATTACGATCTGTAATTGCACTTTCTACGCAGACCTATTCGTTTTGCCTCTTAAGGATCTGCAAGTAGTTCTCGGAATGGACTGGATGACTGAGCATGGAGCCCAAATTGACTGTGAAGAGAAAACAGTGTCCATTAGAAAACCAGGAGGAGGTAGAATTACTTATCAGGCTGATAGGCACACGCATATGGAGATTGGAATCCAACTGAATTCTTTGAAGGAGGCTAAGTTGGAGGATATTCCGGTAGTTAATGAGTTTCCGGATGTGTTTCCCCAGGAACTACCCGGAATGCCACCTGACAGAGAGATAGAGTTTACCATCGATTTGATACCAGGTACATCACCCATAGCTCAAGCACCATACAAGATGGGTCCTAAAGAGTTGAAAGAACTCAAGGAGCAGTGTCGTGGGGTTGTCACGGCAAGTTCTTCCTCTGGGAAGATGAGTTCTGGGGCCATCGGTGATTGAAGTACGTGGGAACGGTTAATCTCGCCAAGAAACAAGGATTTACCCAGGTTCGGCCCCTCTGATTCGAGGTAAAGACCTACTTCCTGCTTCTATGTTATTGCTCTTGATATGTCTCGATTACAGGACCCGGCTCCCACAACTTAGGAGCCGGCGACTTCTCTCTGGTGGCTAGGGTTTCTCTATTGGTTGAAGCTTAGAACCTCTCTCTTGGAACTTGTCGATCTAAGGTCCAGGACCCCGCTTATAAAGGCTGCCGGGTCTCTGGACTTACACTTTACACCGAGTCATACTAGAACACGGAGTCCTACTCTACGTCTTGGTCTTCCAAGTTTAGACTCCGGGTTGTACTTGGACTCCTTCCGGACGGGTCCTTTCTTCATCATGGGCCTTGGTCGGCTTGTCTCCAGCCCAGCCCATGCGACTTGATACGTGACTCGGCTTTGGCCTTCTTGGTCTTGGCGGGTCTACTTTCCGGGTCCATGGGCCTACCTATAAAGTATCCCCCCATCAGTAGCCCCCGAATTTATCTTGGGCACAGCTTGCGGCTTCCTCTGACTTGCTGATTCGACTCTCTGGGTCGACTCCTTCCACTTGAGCCAATGGCTCCAAAGTCGCCTGCTGCTAGCTCCAAGATGAATTCCTGCATAAAAACATAACACATATATAAAATGAGTCCACTCTTATCCCTTGTTCAAGCCACCACTCTTGCCCTCGTACTAGCAGGCCGGGTTCTGGTGTGACTCTTGCGAACAAGGGCTAGATAAGCTGATTTCACTGTCACAGGACTCGTCATTCTGAGACAAGCCGGCTACTTCCATATCTGTGACCTTTGACCTTTCTCTGTTATAACTCCTTATCTGTCTTGTTAGCCACTGGAACGTTTTTACTGAAACGTTACCGATAGTCAACTGTGAACCCACTCTGTAACTTTCTAGGGTTTTACCCCCCTTTATAAATCGCGAAGGGTTAGGCCCTAAACCTCACTTGCCCCTTCAGCTCAAAGCTCTCCTTCCTCTCTTTCGCGCCCATCTCTTCCCGCGCTCAGCACGCACCGCCCGCACGCCATGGCTCCCAAGCGCTCAAAGACCACATCGAAGGCCAAGGCAACCACATCGAGCAGGACGGTGAACATTGCCGCCGCGGCCGCCGCCGCCGCCAAACCCTCCTCCAAGCGATCGATCTCCGCCGATTGGAGCGGATCTGTGGTCTCGGCGGAGCAATTGAAGACCCACAGGCTCTCAGGTTTGATCCCTTCTAGTGCTCAAGCTCGGGCCCCTGGGGATGAGATTGTTCCCTCTCCCGCTAAGGATGAGGTAGTTGTCTTCGTGGAGCACCTATTCCGCGGCTTTTCTCCCCCCGGCGATTTCTTCTTCCGCCAGCTCCTCGAGCTTTACGAGCTGCGGATTCACGATCTTGCTCCCAACTCCATTCTCACACTTTCTAATTTTGTCGTTCTCTGTGAGGATTACCTCCAGATTAAACCTGATATCAACCTTTGGCTCGAGCTCTTTTACTGCAATCCTCAACCTGAAACCTCTGGGGGTCCTCTTCTCCAATGTGGCGCCGTCGCCCTTCAACGGCGCCTCAACTCCGTCTTCCCTAAGCCAGTTTTCCCAAATCGCATCAAAGACTGGCAAAGAACTTTCTTTTATTGCAAGGACACTTCCCCTGCAAATGAACCTAAGCTTCCCTTGTTCTCTGAGGAACGCCTCCGGGCGACTCCTCTGATGAAAGCCAGGTGCCCAGAGGCCGACCGGCCAAGGGTCGAGTCTCTGATCACTCGCATCCGGGCACTCTTGTCCCACAATTTGGAAAATATGGATTTGGTCCGTTGCTGGACAACCTGGAGAATCCAGCCGCTGAGTCCTAGGACTCGACTGATCTGCTCATATACCAGATGCGCTGGTGATGACCTCCGGGTTACGGAGCAGTTGTCTGATGGACCGAACTTGGTCGACTCATCAAGAAGTTGACTGGGAAACCGGTGAAGGATCAAGCTCATTTCGGGCTCCAACCCTTCTGCTCAACCAACCCAGCTCCTGATGTAAGTATTACTCTCTACTTTATTTCAACCTTGACTTCACTTGTATTGCTTGCTAACTCATGTTTACTAACTCTTTTGCAGCTCACCGACTCCTTCTGGAAGCCGGCCTCTGGAGCTGGTTCTAAGAATAAAGCTGAAGCTGAGGCTGAAGCTGAAGAAGAAATCCCTGCCACAGATCAAACCACTGTGGCAGATGACACTGATGATGAGGATGAGGAGTCCTCCCAGGAGGCTCCTGCTGATGATGGTGCTGCCAATGAGGAGTCCTCGCCAGAGGCTCCAACTAAGAATGCTGATGAAGAGGAGTCCTCTCAAGAGGCTCCCATTGTGGAAGAAACCGACGATGACGAGTCCTCTCCAGAGGCTCCAACTGCTAGGCAAACTGATACTGCCTCTGCTGCTGCTCAACCATCTCCATCCGCAGAGTCCTCTGCCAGGAGTCATTCCTCATCCTCTCCAGCCTCGAACAATAATGGCTCTCGAGAGGCTGTTCCCAAGGTACCACTCTCACGAGTCCTTGGGTCCTCTCGCTCCCCCACTAAGCCTGAAGAGCAAATGCAGAGTGTTATCGCCGCTAGGAAGAGGAAGCTACGTTCCGATGGGCCTGCAGATGCTCCTGAGCCTCTGCCAGTCTCACACCAACGGAAATCGACCTCTCCTCCCCAAAAGGACGACTCTTACAACTCTGGTTTGTCAATGCCTTCTTCAAGCTCTCAGACCGCCTTGGATCTGGAGACCAATATTGGGTAAAACTCTTTTGTCTCTGTACTTGCAATTGTATGACTTCTGATCTTTCCTTTCACTAGGTTTATTGACTTCTATCTCTGAATATTTCAGGGCTCGGCCTTGTGCCAAGGTGACAAAGCTCCCAGGCATGGCTGATGTCTCCTCTGGGCGTGGACCTGCCCCTCCATCGACTTCTCAGACAACCAGTACGAGGACAGGTCCCTCCATCGCTGCATCAGCTGGCGCAGCCACGACTCCTACCATTCCCGAGTCCTCTTCAAAGGCTCGAGCGGCGACTCCAACAACAGTCCAGCCCAGCTCTGGTGCTGCGACTCCTGATTCTGCGCCTCCAGTTCAGCCGGCTCCTGTCAAGCCGACTCCTGCAGCCTCTCCATCAATCAAGATCAAGTCATCTACTGACTACAGTCGACTTCAGGTGGCAGATAACATGTCATTTTCCGAAGCCTATGCTGAAGCAGTCGACTTGAACGATCAAGCTGCTAGGCTGAAGGATGACGAGCAAGCGGCTCTTAGGTCTCTTCATATAGTTCATGAAGTAAGCTTTTCTGACTTCTCCTTTCATGCTTTCTGGCATCATCCTATCTCAGTAGCCCCCAAGCACCTGTCTGTGGTGACTTGTGACTAGGATAGGTGCTTTGATTTGATACTGAACTCAATTGCTATATGGAAAAAATTTTGCACACTGTAGCCCCCAAGCACTGAGTCCTTAGCTCTACTAGGACTCGGGGCTGATAGTTTACTGTCTGTCGGGTCCTTAGACCAAAAACTTTCGCACGAGTAGCCCCCAAGCGCCGAGTTGTCAGCCTGCGACGACTTGGAGCTACCAATATATATTGCTCACTGATAGCTTACTTGAAGAAAAATTTCTGTTCTGCGAGTAGCCCCCAAGCGCCAAGTTGCTAACTTATGGCGACTTGGAGCTGCAAATATGTCCACTCTATTCATACTTAACTTGATGAAAAATTCTGATTTGCCAGTAGCCCCCAAGCGCCAAGTTGCTAACTTGTGGCGACTTGGAGCTTATGACTTGTCGATTAGGACTCATGCCTGCTTTTCTGATAGAAAGAATTGACTCCTGAGTAGCCCCCAAGCGCCAAGTTGTTAACTTGTGACGACTTGGAGCTCATGAGTTCTGTATTTGACTTGTGGATCTCACTTGTGCTTTATGACTTGTAATTGCAGTGCATTGTCTCCAAGATGAAGAGAGATATGAAAGAACTTGAGGACCAGGCAGCTGCCAGTGCCAGATCTGCCATGGCCGAAAAAGAACACTCCCTTCAGCTTGAGAAGGATCTGAAGACCTTAGCTGCTCAACTGGAGCAGGTGAAAAAAGAGTCGGCTGAGGCCAAAAAGATTGCTCAGAAAGCACACAATGACCTACAAGCTGTGTTCAACACTTGCAAAAAGGGCATTGGTGCAATGTGTCAGCATATATTTGGTGAGTTTATGACTTTTGCTTGTTTCCTTTTGTACCTTTCTGAATTGCTTTTCAACTGACAATGACTCCTTGATTTCCTTTCTGCAGGGGCTGACTCCCCAAAGCTTAAATTGCCCACAAGCAAACAACTGTCTGAGATGCTTGATTACTGTCATGGGCTACAAGAGGGAGCCCGTTCTGTGGTCAAGTATTTGAATCATAAAGGCAAGTGCCCCAAAGAGCCTGAACGTCTGGTGGACGAGTTGTCCAGAGCACCAGGCTATGTACGTCTGTGGAAACAATCTTCCATGAGGAGATCTGCTATCAGGATCCTGGCCTTAGCCCACAGCTACTATCCCACTGTTCTTGAGCCAGCAATGCTTACAATGGGGAAGCCTGAGCAGCATGAAGATGGCAAACCTTTTACTCAGAATGATTTCATAGCCGAAGAAAAGCTGGTGCGGCCATATGCTTGTGAGATTGCCAATAAGATGGACCCTGAGGTATGGGTTCATCATTATGATTTGGAGAACAAGAGAGTCACTCCAGTAACTCCTGAGATAGTAAACTTTGGCCGCCCATCACAGGACCCATCTGGTGTATTCACTGCCTCTGCCGGTCCGAGTTCATCGTCACCGGCGGCTCCTGTTCCAAGTGCTGAGCCTACCCTGAAGACTCCTGCTGCGCCCACTCCTTCTAGAGCTGTCTCTGGAGACGCTCAGAAACAAGCAGATCTTGCTAAGCATCTGAAGAGTCCCAAGGGGTACTGGATTTCAAACGAAGAGAGTCGCCACCAAGCCTCCATTGAAGCCGGCTCCTTCTTCCGCTGCTCAAGCACAAGGCAAATCTCCTGCTAAGAAGAACTCATCGACTCCTGCTGTTCAGGCAAAGGACAAGTCGCCTGCTAAGGAGGACTCCCCAACTCTGGCTAAGGAGTCGACTCCTCTGGAAGACCACCCTTTGAATGACTTTTGAGTGCTATGTAATGCTGTGTTACTGTTGAGACTTTGTAATTATGCACTATGGGTGCTTTTAAACTATTGAGCTTGTTGAGCTCTTTTGAGTTGTAAAGATGCACTACTGGTGCTTTAAACTATTTAGCTTGTTAGCTATTTTGAATTTGTGCCAATCGGCTTGGTTCTTATAACCCGTCTAATTTTTCACTGATGAATAAGTAGGCCCTGCATGACTTCTCGTACAGCTTGTGCTGACAGGTTCTTAACTCATATGTTCCTTAGGATCCATAAGAGAAAGAAGCAAGTCATGCCTGTAGATAGATCATATTGTGCAGGATGCATCTGACTTACCAGCGAGAAAACTAGGAAAATTTGGCTACTGTGCCGGGTCCAAGAGTTTAAGCTTAACTTTTTTCACTGAAAAGCAAGCCCCCAAGAACCTGATGATCAAAATTTAAAGAACAAAGCGCACTCACTGGGTGACTCGACTAAAGGACTCATGTTCACAGAAGCCGGCTTTATTTCATTTGATCATAATAATTCGATTACATCTAGGCATGGCTCACTGGGCTCATTGCCTTTCAACTCATGAATCTATTACAACTTAGTATAATATGGACGTAGCTGAGCTATGTTCCAAGGCCTCTTTGCCTCTGCATAAGGATCTAGAGTATGAGCTGTATCAGCTCCTTTGCCTACACTTGCCGGCTCTCGCACATCCATCAGATAGTACGATCCGTTGTTCAGATTCTTGCTTATGACGAACGGTCCTTCCCATGGTGGAGATAACTTGTGCATCCCTTCCTTACTCTGGACAAGGCGAAGCACTAAGTCTCCTTCCTGGAAAGTCCTGGTTTTGACTCTGCGTGCGTGATATCGCCGCAGGTCCTGCTGATAAACTGCTGATCTCTCAAGGGCTAGCTCCCTTGCTTCCTCAAGTGCATCGACCGAGTCCTGGCGGGCGAGTTCGTTTTCTGTCTCCACATAATTGGCGACTCGTGGCGAGTCATGCAACAAGTCGCTTGGCAAGACAGCTTCTGCTCCATACACCATGAAGAAAGGTGTGAAGCCAGTAGATCTGTTAGGAGTCGTCCTGATGCTCCAAAGCACTGCTGGTAACTCCTCAACCCAAGACCCGGCGGCTCTTAGCAAAGGGACTCGGAGCCGAGGCTTAATTCCCTTCAGCAACTCCTGATTTGCCCTCTCTGCTTGTCCATTGGACTGTGGATGTGCCACTGAGGCTAGGTCGAGTCTGATGTTGTTCTCACCACAAAACTTGGCCATCTCCCCAACTGATAAGTTGGTACCATTGTCTGTAATGATGCTGTGAGGATACCCAAAACGTGTGGCTATCTTCTTGAAGAATCTCACAGCTGATGCACCGTCGACTCTGCTGACGGGTTCCACCTCCACCCACTTGGTGAACTTGTCAACTGCTACTAGCAGATGGGTCTTCTGACAAGGCGACTTTGAGAAAGGGCCCACCATGTCGAGTCCCCAAACTGCAAATGGCCAAGTGATAGGGATGGTTCTGAGTTCTTGAGCTGGCACGTGGTCTTGCCTTGCGTACCTTTGACATCCATCACAGACTCGAACTATCCTCTCTGCATCTAAATGTGCTGTCAACCAAAAGAACCCGTGTCTGAAAGCTTTTGACACCAAGGATCTAGTGGATGCATGATGACCACAATCTCCTGCGTGAATCTCTTGCAATATTTGTTTGCCCTCTTCTGGAGACACACATCTCTGGTAGACTCCAGTAACGCTTCTTCTATATAACTCGCCATTAATGACTGTATAGGACTTGCATCGCCTGATGAGTTGCTTTCGCTTGACCTCATCCTTTGGGAGTTCACCCCGCAGGAGATAGGCTAGGTAGGGCTCTGTCCATGTTGGGATTGCTCGTACTGCTGCAACAAGTGCCGACTCTGGGTCTGGAAAGGCTAACTCCTCCTCTGTGGGCAACTTGACTGAAGGGTGGTGAAGTTCATCTAAGAACACATTTGGTGGTACTTTCTCTCGACGAGAGCCGAGTCGTGATAACGCATCAGCGGCTTCGTTCTTGCGTCTGTCAATATGCTCCACTTGATAACCAGAAAAGAACCCGGCTATCTGTTCGACTGCTCTTCTATAAGCTGCCATGTTTGCATCCTTCGAGTCCCAAGTTCCAGATACTTGCTGAGCTACGAGATCCGAGTCTCCAAAGCACCTGATACGCTTGATGTTCATCTCCTTGGCCAAACGCAGGCCATGTAGCAAAGCCTCATACTCTGCCATGTTGTTGGTGCAATCAAAGTGTAACTGAAGGACGTATGCTAACTTATCTCCCTTAGGCGATGTTAACACCACGCCGGCTCCTGAGCCTTCCAACTGTCTGGACCCATCAAAGTGCATTGTCCAATACTTGGTGCAAGGGGTGCTTGGTGAAGATGTAAAATCTGTCCAATCATTGACAAAATCCACCAAAGCTTGAGATTTGATCGCTGTCCTTGGCTCATATGTGATATGATAAGGACCCAACTCAATTGCCCACTTGGCGACTCGCCCTGTTGCCTCTCTGTTGCGTATAATATCTGCTAGCGGTGCTGAACTCACCACCTTAATTGGATGCTCTTGGAAATAATGCTTGAGCTTTCTACTTGCAAGAAAAACTCCATAAACTAATTTCTGCCACTGAGGGTACCTTTGCTTTGACTCTGTGAGGACTTCACTGATGTAGTAGACAGGTCTCTGCACTGGGTACTCCTTTCCTTCCTCTGCACGTTCCACAACTACTACTGCGCTGACAACTCTCTCGTTGGCAGCTACATATAATAGCATGGGCTCCTTATCTGTAGGAGCTGCAAGCACTGGTGCTGTTGATAAAGTTTTCTTCAACTCCTCAAAAGCACGGTCAGCCTCTTCATCCCATAGGAATTTGTCTGACTTCTTCAGGAGTCGGTAGAGAGGACCCGCCTTCTCCCCGAGTCTGGAAATAAACCTGCTCAGAGCTGCCACACATCCAGTAAGCTTTTGGACGTCCTTCAGACAAGTCGGCTTCTGCAAGTTATGGATAGCCTTGATTTTCTCTGGATTTGCCTCAATGCCTCTCTCTGAAACGATGAAGCCTAGGAGTTTGCCAGCAGGGACTCCAAAGACACACTTGGTCGGGTTGAGCTTCATCTTATACTTGCGCAGGTTCTCAAAGGTTTCTGTCAAGTCTGCTATCAAAGAGTCGGCCTTCTGAGATTTGACAACTACATCATCCACATAAGCATGAATATTCCTTCCAATCTGTTTTTGAAACAGTTCTGGATACACCTCTGATATGTAGCTCCCGCATTCTTGAGTCCAAAGGGCATTGTTGTGTAACAAAATGCTCCAAAGGGCGTGATGAAGGACGTTTTCAACTCATCCTCTATGTTGAGTCTGATCTGATGGTACCCTGAATATGCATCCAAGAAACAAAGCAACTCTGACCCCGCTGTGGAGTCGATGATCTGATCTATGCGAGGTAGTGCAAACGGGTCCTTAGGGCAATGCTTGTTCAGGCCCGTGAAGTCGATGCACATCCTCAACTCTCCTGTCTTCTTTGGTACCAACACTGGATTGGCCACCCACTCTGGGTGAAAGACCTCCTTGATGAACTCGGCTGCGAGGAGCCGAGCCACCTCTTCTCCTATGGCTTTCCTCCTGTCATCATGAAACTTGCGCAGACCCTGCTTGACTGGTCTTGCATTAGGATTAACGTGTAAGCTGTGCTCGGCGAGTTCTCTCGGGACTCCTGGCATGTCAGATGGCTTCCATGCAAAAACGTCCCGGTTCTCACGGATGAACTCGACGAGCGCGCTTTCCTATTTATCAGAGAGGTGTGCCCCAATGGTGAACTGCTTGGAAGAGTCACCAGGGGTAAAGTCGACTTGCTTTGTATCCTGAGCTGACTTGAATTTCATCTTCTCCTCTGTGGCCGGCTTCTTAAGGACCGAGTTGTCCTCCGGATCCACGTTTGCCTTGTAAAACTTCAGCTCCTCTTGAGCACAAGCTGTCTCAGCCATGGCTGCATCACCTATCTCGCACTCCAATGCCATCTGTCTGCTGCCATTAACTGTGATGATTCCTGCTGGACCTGGCATCTTGAGCTTCAAGTACACATAACATGGCCTGGCCATAAACTTAAAATATGCAGGTCGACCAAAAAGAGCATGATATGGGCTCTTAAGGTCCACTACCTCAAAGGGCATAATCTCTGAACGAAAATTCTCCACTGTGCCAAAAGCAACCTCAAGATAAATCTTACCGATAGGTTTAGCCGACTTCCCTGGTACTATCCCGTGGAATACTGTCTCTGTTGGAATTAGCTGTCTATCTTGCAGCTGCATCCTCTTGAATGTGTCGTAATATAAGATGTTGATACTGCTTCCACCATCCATAAGCACTTTGTTCAATGTATAGCCCCCAACTTGAGGTGCCACTACCAAGGCTAGCTGCCCTGGCTCGTCAACTCTTGGAGGATGATCTGCCCGACTCCATGTGATGGTTTGCTCTGACCACCTGAGCCACTGTGGAAGGGCCGGCTCTACTGCATTAACTGCTCTGACTTTCAACTTCTTGGAACGCTTGGACGTACTAGTTGTGAATACATGGTAGCTGCCACGACTCGGGTTGTGCTGCCGAGTTGTGACATAATACTGACCATTGCCCTCGTGAAGCTGCTTCGGGTTCTGCTGGAACCCGCCCTGCTGATGACCTCCTCCTTGAGGTTGGTTTGAGTTGTTGCCTTGCTTCATCAACCACTAGCTGAGCTTGTGAAGCAGTTGGTATGTTTGCACGATTCCTCGCTAGTTCACGACGCCTTGCACTCGTAGAGTTTGCCGGGTTGGACTCGCCGTGCCGACTCCTCGTACCTGAGTTAAAGGGCGTTGAGTGTAGCCTACTTGCATCTGGAAAAGTTGGATACAAAGCTTGCTGAGTCAAAGCTGTTTTCAGTAACTCGATAGCCTCGCGAGTCTCCTGTCCTGCTGGTCCCTCTGGTACCACAATATTCTCCAATCTCAGAGTCGCCGCATGAACGTTGTCCATAGGATTAGAATAATGTCCCTCTGGAGTATGAAATCTGTTAGGCTGTGCCCCTAAGCCACCAGATGCTCCTCCTCCGACTCCTCCTTCAGGCGGTGGTCCGTTAGCACGGCTGCCTCCCGATCCTTCTGGGGGTGGTGGTGGTGGTGGTGGTGGCGGTGCTCCTCCGGCTCCTCCTGCGGCGCCTCCTGCTGCCGCTGAGCCTCCTAGTCCGGCTCCTCTGCCTGGACCATTGGGTGTGGTGAATAGATTGGTCGGATTGATGTGGACTCCATCATGCAAGCGACTCCTGGCTCGACGATGCTGAATTGAAGTAAGCTCCTCGCGACGCCTCCGCACGACCTGAGCTTCATCCTGGACTCGGGCCTGATCTGCAGCTAGTCTACGGTTTGCCTCTGTGATATCAGCTAGTTGCTTCTCCAACGCAGCACGAGCGCTGGTTAACTCGGCCGCCCTCTCCGCGGCATTACTTGCATTAATCTCCTTTGTCAATAAAGTTGCATCAAACTGATTCCCAGTGTTCCCAGACATGTAGACTCCCACAACACGAGCGCGTACTGGCGACTCCTCATAATCCTCTTCCTCTATCCCGTACCCAAGCCGATCTTCAAACAAGGGTAGGATGGACTCTGAATCTGCATCATAATCTGAATCTGACTCCTGCATCACCTCTGGTTCCTCAGCTAGGGGTCCCTCAGACTCGGCGATGATGCCGACCTCTGAAGTTCCGACCGACTCCTCGCCGTCGGACTCGACGATAACAGTTAGCTCTGGCACCGACTCCGCCGAGTTCTCGCGAAGACCCGACGCGCACACCATCCCGACGAACACGTTGATTCCTCCAAAGACAAGCTGATAGCCCTCGTCGACTTCATTCATCTCCGAGGTCCAGCCTGAGTCATCGATCTCTGTCTCTCCATGCTCATCAGTGTAGACCCGCCCGATGGCGAGTTTCTCCATAGCTCGACGAGCAGCTCCAACGATCTCGACTCCTTTTGTCACCGTAGGCCCCACGGTGGGCGCCAACTGTCGTGGGGTTGTCACGGCAAGTTCTTCCTCCGGGAAGATGAGTTCTGGGGCCATCGGTGATTGAAGTACGCTGGAACGGTTAATCTCGCCAAGGAACAAGGATTTACCCAGGTTCGGCCCCTCTGATTCGAGGTAAAGACCTACTTCCTGCTTCTATGTTATTGCTCTTGATATGTCTCGATTACAGGGACCCGGCTCCCACAACTTAGGAGCCGGCGACTTCTCTCTGGTGGCTAGGGTTTCTCTATTGGCTGAAGCTTAGAACTTCTCTCTTGGAACTTGTCGATCTAAGGTCCAGGACCCCGCTTATAAAGGCTGCCGGGCCTCTGGACTTACAATTTACACCGAGTCATACTAGAACACGGAGTCCTACTCTACGTCTTGGTCTTCCAAGTTTAGACTCCGGGTTGTACTTGGACTCCTTCCGGACGGGTCCTTTCTTCATCATGGGCCTTGGCCGGCTTGTCTCCAGCCCAGCCCATGCGACTTGATACGTGACTCGGCTTTGGCCTTCTTGGTCTTGGCGGGTCTACTTTCCGGGTCCATGGGCCTACCTATAAAGTATCCCCCCATCAAGCAGCTTGATGAATTAGAGAGTAAAGGATTCATTAGAGAAAGTGTGTCACCATGGGGTTCCCCTGTGATCTTTGTTGATAAGCGCGATGGTGGCAGAAGAATGTGTGGTGACTTCAGAAATTTGAACAACGTCACTATCAAGAACAAGTATCCACTACCCAGAATCCAAGACCTGTTTGATCAAGTTCAAGGGGCAGGAGTGTTTTCTAAGATTGATCTCAGGTCAGGTTACCATCAAATTAAGATTAAGCCTAAAGATGTTCCAAAAACAGCCTTTGTCTCTAGGTATGGGCATCATGAGTATTTGGTTGTTCCATTTGGATTGACCAATGCACCTGCAATCTTCATGAACCTGATGAATAAGATCTTTATGCCATATTTGGACAAGTTTGTAATCGTCTTCATTGACGATATCCTTATATACTCCAAGAATAAAGAAGAGCATGCCAAGCATCTGAGGATTGCCTTACAAGTTCTGAGAGAACATCAGTTGTATGCCAAGTTCAGCAAGTGCGAGTTTTGGTTGGACAAAGTGGAGTTTCTTGGTCATGTCATCAGCAGGGATGGAATTTCGGTGGATCCCGCCAAGGTACAAGCCGTATTGGAATGGCAGTCACCGAAGAATGTCAGAGAGATTCGAGGTTTCTTGGGTATGGCAGGTTATTATCGGAGATTCATTGAGGGATTCTCCAGGATAGCAGGACCTATGACTAAGTTATTAAGGAAAAATGTTCCATTTGAGTGGACAGATAAATGTGAAGCAAGCTTCCAGGAGTTGAAAACTCGGTTAACTTCAGCACCGATTTTAGCAGTACCTGAATCAGGTAAAGATTACACAGTTTATTGTGACGCATCCAAGAATGGATTGGGATGTGTACTTATGCAAGATAAAAAGGTAATAGCTTATGCTTCAAGACAACTCAAACCTCATGAAGTAAATTACCCAACTCATGATTTGGAGTTGGCAGCAGTAGTATTTGCTCTGAAGAAATGGAGGCAATTTCTGTATGGGGCCAAGTGTGAGTTATACACGGATCACAAAAGTCTCAAGTATTTCTTTACTCAGAAGGAGTTGAACATGAGGCAAAGAAGATGGCTGGAATTAATTAAGGATTATGATCTTACAATCAACTATACTCCGGGAAAAGCTAATGTTGTGGCTGATGCTTTGAGTCGCAAGAGCACGGATGTTCAACCGATCCATCGTGAGTTACCAAAGGAGTTAAAGATGGATCTAGAAAGATCTGAGATCTTGTTGTTAGAAGTGCATACCTTAGGCAGTTTGAACAATTTGGAGGTAATGGAAGAAAGGCAAAGTGACCTTCGGAATGAGATAATTAGACGACAAGGAGAAGATCCTTTCATCAAGGAGGAAATTCAAAGAATTGAGCAAGGAAGACCATCAGAATTCCGTCTAGGTGATTATGAATCACTATGGTTTCAGAACAGGATTTGTGTACCTGATATACCTGAAATCAAAGGGCTTATACTTCGGGAGGCACATGGGACACCATACTCCATACACCCAGGAGGTACGAAGATGTATATGGATCTCAAGGAGTTATTCTGGTGGAACAACATGAAGGGAGACATTGCGAGGTATGTATCAGAATGTCATACATGCCGAAGAGTGAAGGCAGAACATCAAAGCCCAGCAGGACTTTTACAACCTTTAGAAAATTCCGGAATGGAATGGGAGGAGATTGGCATGGATTTCATCACTGGTCTACCAATGACCAAGAAACTCCCACTTTGTCCAACCAAAACTCGCACTTGCTGAACTTGCATACAACTGATGTTCTCTCAGAACTTTGTAAGGCAATCCTCAGATGCTTGGCATGCTCTTCTTTATTCTTGGAGTATATAAGGATATCGTCAATGAAGACGATTACAAACTTGTCCAAATATGGCATAAAGATCTTATTCATCAGGTTCATGAAGATTGCAGGTGCATTGGTCAATCCAAATGGAACAACCAAATACTCATGATGCCCATACCTAGAGACAAAGGCTGTTTTTGGAACATCTTCAGGCTTAATCTTAATTTGATGGTATCCTGACCTGAGATCAATCTTAGAAAACACTCCTGCCCCTTGAACTTGATCAAACAGGTCTTGGATTCTGGGTAGTGGATACTTGTTCTTGATAGTGACGTTGTTCAAATTTCTGAAGTCACCACACATTCTTCTGCCACCATCGCGCTTATCAACAAAGATCACAGGGGAACCCCATGGTGACACACTTTCTCTAATGAATCCTTTACTCTCTAATTCATCAAGCTGCTCCTTGAGTTCTTTCAACTCTTAGGACCCATCTTGTATGGTGCTTGAGCTATGGGTGATGTGCCTGGTATCAAATCGATGGTAAACTCTATCTCTCTATCAGGTGGCATTCCGGGTAGTTCCTTGGGAAACACATCCGGAAACTCATTGACTACCGGAATATCCTCCAACTTAGCCTCCTTCAAAGAATTCAGTTGGATTCCAATCTCCATATGCGTGTGCCTATCAGCCTGATAAGTAATTCTACCTCCTCCTGGTTTTCTAATGGACACTGTTTCTCTTCACAGTCAATTTGGGCTCCATGCTCAGTCATCCAGTCCATTCCGAGAACTACTTGCAGATCCTTAAGAGGTAAAACGAATAGGTCTGCGTAGAATGTGCCAATTACAGATCGTAATGACCTGTTTTTGCTTCACAAGGTTTACTAAGAGCGTACCCCCAGCCGTTAACACGGTAATGGGGCGTTCTAACGGCTCGCACTTTAACCCATATTTTTCCACAGCTCACTAGAGAGGAAAGAGTTGGTAGCACCCGTATCAAAAAGTACTTTACCAGGTGAGAAAGGATATGAGAAGGCGATTGAGCGTACTGTACTGCTGTCTCCGAGTTGTCAGCCTCCTCCACGGATGTACAGTTCAACTTTCCAAGGTCCTTCCCCTCTTGCCATTGTTATTCCTTCCATTGCCTCCACCTCCAGCTGCAGATCCTCCACCTTTTCCGTAATTACCTCCACCTTTGTTGAATGCTGATTGATTAGGACATTGGGTGTTTGAGGTGTCCCTCCTGTCCACACCCAAAGCAATAATCTTGGGTTTCCGACACTCATCCTCACGTGTCCCGGAAGTCCACAGTTGTGACATATTATCTTGCTCTTGGGGTTGAATGCTCCACGATCAACCGGAGCTCCTCTCGGCTGCATTCTAGGCTTGAAGCTTAAATTCGGTCTGGATCGGTTAGGTCAACTCTCTTGGCTCGGTTCTTGCTTTCTTCTGTCGGCTCAACTGAACCAACTATAGTCGTTCTCCCAGGTGATGGCAGAGTTCATCAACTCTTGGAAGTTCCTGGGCTTGGTCATTTTCAGCTGCATCGCAGCTATGGATATTTAAAAAAAAAAAAAACAACTCAAGGATATGATTTGGGTGATCATCGATCGACTTACCAAGAGTGCACATTTTCTAGCTGTGAATCAAAGAGATACCGCCGAGAAGCTAGTAGATGTGTATGTAAAGGAGATTGTCAGCAAACATGGAGTTCCCAAGAGAATAGTTTCAGATCGAGGATCTGTGTTCACGTCCGTGTTTTGGAAGAAACTCCATGAAGCACTAGGATCACATCTGGACTTTAGTACGGCTTACCCCCGCAAACTGGGGGCAAACTGAAAGAACCAATCAGATACTAGAGGATATGCTTAGGGCATGTGCCCTGGATTTCGGAGGATCATGGGATGAACATCTTCCTTTAGCAGAGTTCTCTTATAATAACAGTTACCAGAGTAGCTTGAAAGCAGCACCATTTGAAGTACTTTATGGACGAAAGTGCAGATCACCAATATGTTGGTATGAACCTGGAGCCAGTACGGAGTTTGCACCAGACTATGTCAAGGACAAGCAGAATATCATCGACATCATTCGAGATCGTTTGAAGATAGCTCAAAGCCGGCAAAGAGTTATGCAGATCAGAAGAGACGGACATGGAGTCCTGAAGTGGGAGACTTAGTTTATCTCAAGGTTAGTCCAATGAAAGGTCTTAAGAGGTTTGGAGTGAAGGGAAATTGAGCCCTCGATACATTGGACCTTTCAAGGTTCTTAAGCAAAAAGAAACGTGGCGTTCACACTAGAGCTACCAGAGAAAGTTGAAAGCAAGTCCATAATGTCTTCCATGTATCTCAGCTCCGGAAATGCTTGAAATAACCTGAAGATGCAGTTACTCATGAAGACTAGAATTGCAAGCAGATCTGACATATGTGGAAGAACCAGCTCGAATCCTTGCGGAAAACTGGAGAGGCTCAGAAATAGAGCAATCAAGTATTGCAACGTGCAATGGAAAACATCGTCCTGAACACGAAGCCAATTGTGAGAAGGAGGAAGACTTGAGACAAGCTTATCCCATCTCTTCAGGTACACCTGCCTGCAACACTTCGGGACGAAGTTCTTGTTAAGGGGGGAAGGCTGTAGCACCCAGCGTTTAGGTTTTTCGACAGGGTAGATTTAGGAGTTTGTGCAATTGCATGATGCATCTGAAAAACCTGAACCAATTTTTCGCAATTTAAAACTTGGTTATCTTAAAGAACCTTTATATTCTTGACCTAAAGTTCTTACCTTTTTAAGTACTCTTATTGATTTTTGGCAGTTATAGTTTTCCAAGTTGTTTATTCTATGAGAATGTAATTAACAAATTCTAACATCTCTCTTATTCATTGTTTGTTTATAAACCACCATACTTCTTTGGTGATAATATCCATTATGGGTATTCCAAATCTCATTAAAATGTCTTAATTTCTTCACCTAATTTTTAAATCTTGTAAATGCTCCAAAAATTCTAAATAAAAATTACTGGAGGCTTCTCCATAAGATTATAAGTCTATATGAATTTTTGGGGTATTTTTAGAGCTATTTAAAAGCCTAAATAAATGTTTTAAGTTGCTGTTTAATGAATGTTTAATTAAGGAAAAGTCCAGGGGGTTTTTGCAAATCTTCTTTTCTTTCTCTTTCTTTCTTCTTCTTCCCGCGCCAGAAGGACGACGCCGCGCCGCCGCGCCACCACCTGCCTGCCTGCCTGCTTGCCGGAGGGATAAGACCGAGGACGCGTCCCCATCGCTCTCTCTCTCACTCATTCGCCCCCCTCACTCTCTCTCTCTTCTCTCTCTCTTTCTTCACCGAAACCCTAACCCTAACCCGTACGGCCGCCGTCGAACTCCTCAAATCGCCGGCGAACCAAGGGTTCCCCGGAGTCGAGACCTTGTCCGTTCGCTCCGTCTCGCCGTCCTCTCCACGTTGGTGCAATCCGTTGGTGCTGGGAGCCGCTGGAGGAGAAGAACGTGACCGACGCCCCGAACGCCGCCGCCGGACGTCGAGCTCGAATCCGTCGCCACCGTAGCTTCATCGCCGTCCAAACCTTGTCCTCGACCACCGTGGTGAGCTGCTCTCTCTTCTACGCCTCTTTTCCCTCTCGATTGATCTCTGGAAGCCCGTGATTGGCTTCGGCCGCCGGAGTTCACCGCCGCACCGCCGTGGGGAGACCGCTCCGGTGACCATTTTGGGGCGGCGCCGCCACCCTTTGGCCCGTCTCCCTCTTCTGCTTCTATTGGGCCTTGCCTTGGGCCGGGGAGGCCGGAGTCGGCCGGATTTTGGCCGGAGTTGCCGCTGGCCGTGGCCAGTGACGTCGGCTGACGTCAGCGCCATCTTATCTCTGTTTTAATTGTTAAAACTCTGACAGTGGACCCCTTTGTCAGCAATTTAATCTTTTCTAGATTTCAGATTTAATTCAAAACTTTAAAAATCCATAACTTTTGATTCGAATTCAGAAAAATTCAAATAAAATATCAAATGAATCAGAAAAATAAAATCTATTCTTTATATTTTATAATATTTATTTGAATAACTTTTCTTTTGATTGTTTAAAATTACCTAAATGCCATTTTAGTTTAAAAATTATTATAAAATCCTTTTCTTTAAATAAAATTTGGATAAAATATTTTAAGTAATAAAAATATAACCTTATTTATAAAAGGTTTAAAATGCAAAATCTTTTATTATTTTAAAATGCTTTAATAATTAATTTATTGGAGTAAAATTAATTTAATTTCGAAAATTAAATAAATAAAAATAATATCAAAAATTCAGAATTAAATCATAAATTCTTAATTGATCAATAAAATAAAAGCAAGCTAAGAGTTGCATATCATTTTATGCATAGTAGCATGTTGCTTCTTTAAACATTGTTCTTATCAGACAATGATGGATTTTGTAGAACCAGGAGGTCGTCAGCCCCAACCAGTTTCAGACTCCACTACTTGTCAGTTTCAAGGCAAGTTCATCACTTGCTCATACCTTTTGAAATATTGTTAGAAACTATTTTCAAAACCTTATTATACTATCACCTTTATCCAAGAAAGCATAAAACCTATTTTTATAACATGACTATTTGGCTATCTACCTGAGTGGTGGTAACCTTATGGGGCAGTGGACCATGGTAAGAAGAATTGGTCCGGAGGTTCCATTTGCAGGGAAAGTATTACCTAGGATTAACAACAAATGCCGTCATAATGATTGCGCCGTAAAGACGCGTTAACCATAAGACCTGGAATGGGACGGGAAATGCCATCTGTACTTCTCCCGGATGCATGTCAACGGGCTGCCAGTGCCGTAGGCTGTAGGTCTTGCGGGACTACATGCACATGGGTGGGATCCCTTAATTCCCACGGAGACTGGGTCTAGGATGGTCTGCAAGGGAGCCTAGGTGTCTACCGGAAGGGGTAGAGCATCAGGGGTAAACTCGCTATGCATGAATTGGGTGGGCATGCGTTGTGCGGAGAAGACAGTGAATGACTTGGATCAAAAACTGGGCCCCACACCAAAGAGAGTGTGGACAGGAACGTACGCCTGGTTGGTAACAAAGTCTTGATCTCTTATGGGTAAAGTAACGCACCTCTGCAGAGTGTAAAGAATTGTAACATGTTACTCCCTGTTCCGGGAAGGAGCTNGACAGGAACGTACCCTGGTTGGTAACAAAGTCTTGATCTCTTATGGGTAAAGTAACGCACCTCTGCAGAGTGTAAAGAATTGTAACATGTTACTCCCTGTTCCGGGAAGGAGCTGCGAACGCTGCAGGAAAGGAGCTCCATGAAGCTCTAGCCCTGTGAAGGATGACGGGCATAGTCTTCAGAAATAAAAGCAACCTCTTGAAGAAATGTTTTACAAAACCTTTGCATTAGCTTGTGACTCTTTTGAGTCTTAAGCAGTAGTTAGTGCATCAGACTTCCCACCGTATCAAATGAACTTGTTGAGTAACGCTGGTTACTCATCCCTTTCCTTTTGAATCTCCTGCTTAGGTTATGAGGACCTGGCCAGTGCCTCGCTTCATGCCATGGGAGGCCAGGAAGACGTCTTCTATGAAGAGCCAGACCTTTCAGGAGGAGTTGAAGGCGTGGACTACATCATCAGATACGGCACCGACAACGAGGAGGAGGAGTCCGACTAGAGGTAGTTAGGGTAGTAACCCTACTTAGCACGGTCGAATCGAACAACAAGAACTTTATACCAATAAGCTGTTGAGTTCCCGTGTGCGCACTTATTTGCTTCTTCAAGGTTTGTAATCACTATGTATGAGACGTCACCCTGAGGTGGTCATCTCTATGCACGACTTGGTTTGTAATATTTCAGACGTTGTTTGTGGACCCGCAATGTTTCTGCTGTACCACCCTGAGGGATGTAATATTTGCGGAACGGTGTTCTGTGAGTGTTATGTCAACGACTTGCATACTACAACATGCAGTGGTATGCCAGGTCACCGCAGCCGGCGTGGTTCTAACTTCACCAAAAGGAGATAAGTTGGCATATGTCCTTCAGTTGCATTTTGACTGTACAAACAACATGGCAGAATATGAGGCTTTGTTGCATGTCCTGCGTTTGGCCAAGGAGATGAACATCAAGCGTATCAGGTGCTTTAGAGACTCGGATCTCGTAGCTCAGCAAGTATCAGGAACCTGGGACTCGAAGGATGCAAACATGGCGGCTTATAGAAGAGCAGTCGAACAGATAGCCGGGTTCTTTTCTGGTTATCAAGTGGAGCATATTGACAGACACAAGAACGAGGCCGCAGATGCGTTATCACGACTCGGCTCTCGTCGAGAGAAAGTACCACCAAATGTGTTTGTGGACGAGCTTCACCACCCATCAGTCAAGTTGCCCACAGAGGAGGAGTTAGCCTTCCCAGATCCAGAGTCGGCACTTGTGGCAGCAGTACGGGCAATCCCAGCATGGACAGAGCCCTATCTTGCATATCTCCTTAGGGGCGAGCTCCCACAGGATGAAGTCAAGCGAAAGCAACTCATCAGGCGATGCAAGTCCTACATAGTCATTGATGGCGAGTTATATAGAAGGAGTGTCACTGGAGTCTACCAGAGGTGTGTGTCTCCAGAGGAGGGCAAGCAAATACTGCAAGAGATTCATGCAGGTGATTGTGGTCATCATGCATCCACTAGATCCTTGGTGTCAAAAGCTTTCAGACATGGGTTCTTTTGGTTAACAGCACATTTGGACGCAGAAAAGATAGTTCGAGTCTGTGATGGATGTCAAAGGTACGCAAGGCAAGACCACGTGCCAGCCCAAGAGCTCAGAACCATCCCTATCACTTGGCCATTTGCAGTTTGGGGGCTTGACATGGTTGGTCCTTTCTCAAAGTCGCCTTGTCAGAAGACCCATCTGCTAGTAGCAGTTGACAAGTTCACCAAGTGGGTGGAAGTAGAACCCGTCAGCAGAGTCGACGGTGCATCAGCTGTGAGATTCTTCAAGAAAATAGCAACACGCTTTGGATACCCTCACAGCATCATTACAGACAATGGTACCAACTTATCAGTTGGAGAGATGGCCAAGTTCTGCGGTGAGAATAACATCAGACTCGACCTAGCCTCAGTGGCACACCCGCAGTCCAATGGGCAAGCAGAGAGGGCAAATCAGGAGTTGTTGAAGGGAATTAAGCCTCGGCTCCGAGTCCCCTTGCTAAGAGCCGCCGGGTGTTGGGTTGAGGAGTTGCCAGCAGTACTTTGGAGTATCAGAACGACTCCTAACAGATCCACTGGCTTCACACCTTTTTTCATGGTATATGGAGCAGAAGCCGTCCTGCCAAGCGACTTGTTGCATGACTCGCCACGAGTCGCCAATTACGTCGAGACAGAAAATGAACTCGCTCGCCAGGACTCGGTGGATGCACTCGAGGAAGCAAGGGAGTTAGCCCTTGAGAGATCAGCAGTTTATCAGCAAGACTTGCGGCGATACCACGCACGCAGAATCAAGACTCGGACTTTCCAGGAAGGAGACTTGGTGCTTCGCCTTATCCAGAACAGGGAAGGGATGCACAAGTTATCTCCACCATGGGAAGGACCGTTCATTATAAGCAAAAACTTGCACAACGGGTCGTACTATCTAATGGATGTGCGAGAGCCGGCAAGTGAAAGTAAAGGAGCTGACACAGCTCATACACTAGATCCTTATGCAGAGGCAAAGAGGCCTTGGAACATAGCTCAGTTACGTCCATATTATACTTAAGTTGTAATAGTTTTATGAGTTGAAAGGCAAAGAGCCCAGTGAGCCATGCCTAGATGTAATCAAATTGTTATGATCAAATGAAATAAAGCCGGCTTCTGTGAACATGAGTCCTTTAGTCGAGTCACCCAGCTGAGTGCGCTTTGTTCTTTAACTTTGATCATCAGGTTCTTGGGGGCTTGCTTTTCAGTGAAAAAAGTTAAGCTTAGACTCTTGAACCCGGCACAGTAGCCAAATTTTCCTAATTTTCTCGCTGGTAAGTTAGATGCATCCTGCACAATATGACTAATCTACAGGCATGATTCGTCTCCGGCTCTTATGAATCCTAAGGGACATGAGTTGTTAGGAGCTTGTCAGCACAAGCTGTAAGAGGAGTCATGCAGGGCCTACTTATTCATCAGTGGATAATTAGACGGGTTATAAGAACCACAGAATGACTTGCATAAATAGTACATATCAAATCTCATAACAAGCAAGTCATCGTAAGCCGATTGGCAAAATTTCAGAACAAAGTAGTTCAAAACACCTAACAAGGTTTAAGCACCAGTAGTGCATCATTACAAAGTTTAAATACTAATAGCACAGCATTACAAAGTGATCAAAAGTCATTCAAGGGATGGTCTTCCAGAGGAGTCTACTTCTCAGCTAGAGTTGGGGAGTCCTTCTTCGCAGGAGACTTGTCCTTTGTCTGAGCAGCAGAAGGAGGAGCCGGCTTCAAAGGAGGCTTGGTGGCGACTCTCTTCGTTTGAAACCCAGTACCTTTGGGACTCTTCATGTGCTTAGCCAGCTCTGCTTGTCTCTGGGCATCTCCGGAGATAGCTCTCGAAGGAGTGGGCGCAGCAGGAGTCTTCAAGGCGGGCTCAGCACTAGGAACAGGAGCCGCCGGGGACGAGGAACTCGGCCCGGTAGAAGAGGATGGGACACCAGCTGGGTCCTGTGATGGGCGGCCAAAGTTTATGATCGCAGGAGTTTCTGGAGCAACTCTTTTGTTCTCCAAATCATAGTGATGAACCCATACCTCAGGGTCCATCTTATTGGCAATCTCACAAGCATATGGCCGCACCAATTTTTCTTCAGCCTTGAAGTCGTCTTGAGTGAAAGGTTTGCCATCCTCATGTTGCTCTGGCTTCCCCATAGTAAGCATTGCTGGCTCCAACACAGTGGGGTAATAGCTATGGGCTAAGGCCAAGATCCTGATGGAAGCTCTCCTCAATGAAGATTGTTTCCACAGCCGCATGTAACCTGGTGCCCTAGACAACTCGTCCACCAGACGTTCAGGCTCTTTGGGGCACTTGCCCTTATGGTTCAAATATTTAACCACTGCACGGGCTCCCTCTTGCAGCCCATGACAGTGGTCAAGCATCTCAGACAGTTGCTTGCTGGTGGGCAGCTTAAGTTTTGGGGAGTCAGCCCCTGCAGAAAAGAGATCAAAGAGTGATTGTCAGTCCAAAAGCAATTCAGAAAGGTGTAGAAGAGGAAGCAAGCAAAAGTTATAAACTTACCAAATATGTGTTGGCACATGGCCCCAATGCCTTTGCGGCAAGTGTCGAAGACAGCTTTTAGGTCATTATGTGCCTTTTGGGCAACCTTTTTGGCCTCAGCAGATTCTTTTTTGACTTGCTCCAGCTGAGCAGACAAAGCCTTCAGATTCTTCTCAAGCTGAAGGGAGTGTTCTTTTTCAGCTATGGCAGACCTGGCACTAGCAGCGGCCTGGTCCTCAAGCTCTTTCATATCTCTCTTCATCTTGGAGATAACGCACTGCAATCACAAGTCAGATTTTTGCAAGTCAGAATGGACAAGTCATAGAGCACAAGTAAGCTTCACAAGTCAAGTAGAGAACTCATGAGCTCCAAGTCGTCACAAGTTAACAACTTGGCGCTTGGGGGCTACTCAGGAGTCAATTTTTTCCTAACAGCAAAGCAGGCATGGGTCCTAGTCGACAAGTCATCAGCTCCAAGTCGTCACAAGTTAACAACTTGGCGCTTGGGGGCTACTGGTAGATCAGAATTTTTTCTTCAAGTTAAGTATGAGTAAATTACATATATTTGTAGCTCCAAGTCGTCGCAGGCTGACAACTCGGCGCTTGGGGGCTACTCGTGGAAAAGTTTTTGGTCTAAAGACCCGACAGATAGCTAATCAGCAGCCCCGAGTCCTAGTAGAGCTAAGGACTCAGTGCTTGGGGGCTACAGTGTGCAAATTTTACTGAAAAGCAGTTGAGTTCAATTTCAAAGTAAAGCACCTATCCTAGTCACAAGTCACCACAGACAGGTGCTTGGGGGCTACTGGGATAGGATGACGATAGAAAAATATAAAAGGTACAAGTCAAAGAGCTTACATTGTGAATCATGTGAAGAGACCTAAGAGCCGCTTGCTCATCATCCTTCAGCCTAGCAGATTGATCGTTCAAGTCAACTGCTTCAGCATAGGCCTCAGAAAAAGACATGTTATCAGCCACCCGAAGTCGGCTGTAGTCAGTAGATGACTTGATCTTGATGTTTGGAGAGGCTGCAGGAGTCGGCTTTACAGGAGCCGGATGAGTTTGGGGCGCAGTATCAGGAGTCGCAGCCCCAGAAGAGGGCTGGACAATTTGTGGAGTCGCCACCCGAGTCCTTGAAGGGGACTCGGGAATGGTGGGAGTTGTGGTTGCACCAGCAGATGCAGCAATGGAGGGACCTGTCCTTGTGCTTGTCGTTTCAGAGGCCGACGGAGGGACAGGTCCACGACCAGAGGTGACATCAGCCATACCTGGGAGCTTGGTTACTTTGGCACAAGGCCGAGCCCTGAAATATACGAAGACAGAAGTCAGCAATAAATCTAGTGAAAAGGGAAAAAGCAGAAGTCATTTGAATACAAGTACACAAACAGATGAGTCTTACCCAACATTGGTCTCCAGGTCCAAGGAGGCCTGAGAGTCTGAGGAAGGCATTGACATCCCGGAGTGGTAGGAGTCGTCCTTGCTGGGAGGAGAAGCCGATTTCCGCTGGTGCGAGACAGGCAGAGGCTCAGGAGCATCTGCAGGCCCATCGGAGCGCAGTTTCCTCTTCCTGGCGGCGACAACACTCTGCATGTGTTCTTCAGGCTTAGCAGGTGAACGAGTGGACCCAAGGACTCGTGAAAGTGGTACCTTGGGAACAGCCTCTCGAGATCCGTTGTTGTTAGAGGCTGGGGAAGAAGAAGAGTGACTCCTGGCTGAGGACTCCTCAGATAGTGATGGTTGAGCAGCAGCAGAGGTGGTGTGAGTTGGTTTAGTGGTGGGAGCCTCCGGAGAGGACTCGTCATCGTCAGTCTCCTCCACAATGGGAGCCTCCTGAGAGGATTCCTCTTCGATAACATTTTCGGTTGGAGCCTCTGGCGAGGACTCCTCATCAGCAGCATCATCTTCAGTAGGAGCCTCCTTGGAGGACTCCTCATCATCATTATCAGTGTCTTCTGCCACAGCAGTTTGATCTGTGGCAGGAGTCTCCTCTTCAGCCTCAGCCTCGGCTTCAGTTTTATTTTCAGTACCAGCTCCAGAGGCCGGCTTCCAGAAGGAGTCGGTGAGCTGCAACAGAGTCGAAGAAAATGAGTTAGTAAGTGGTACAAGTAAGACCAAGTTGGAAATAAAGTAAGGTGCAAGGCTTACATCGGGAGCTGGGTTGGTAGAGCAAAAGGGCTGGAGCCCAAAATGTGCTTGGTCCTTCACCGGTTTCCCAGTCAGCTTTTTGATAAGCCGACCAAGTTCGGGTCCATCAGACAATTGCTCTGTCACCCGGAGGTCATCGCCAGCGCAGCGAGTGTATGAACAAATGAGCCGAGTCCTAGGACTCAGCGGCTGGATCCTCCAAGTCGTCCAGCAGCGGACTAGATCCATGTTTTCCAGATTGTGGGACAAGAGGGCCTCAATCCGAGTTATCAGAGACTCGACTCTTGGCCGGGCGGCCTCAGAGCATCTAGCTTTCATAAGAGGAGTCGCCTGGAGGCGGTCCTCAGAGAACAGAGGGAGTTTGGGCTCACCTGCAGGGGAGGTATCCTTGCAGTAGAAGAAGGTTTTCTGCCAGTCCTTGATGCGGTTAGGAAAGACTGGCTTTGGAAAGACAGAGTGGAGCCGCCGTTGAAGAGCGACGGCGCCACATTGGAGGAGAGGGCCCCCAGAAGTTTCGGGCTGAGGGTTGCAGTAGAAGAGTTCAAGCCAGAGATTGAGATCGGGCTTGATTTGGAGGTAATCCTCACATAGAGTTACAAAATTGGACAGAGTGAGAATGGAATTAGGGGCCAAGTCATGAATCCGCAGCTGATAGAGTTCAAGGAGTTGGCGGAAGAAAAGATTACCGGGGGGAGTGAACCCGCGGAACAGATGCTCGGTGAAGATCACCACTTCATCCTTTGCGGGAGCGGGCACGATTTCATCCCCTGGGGCCCGAGCCTTCACATTGGATGGAATTAGGCCGGTCGACCGATGCGTCTTCAATTGCTCCGCCGTGACCGTAGATCCACCCCAATCGGTAGAAATCGATCGCTTGGATGAAGATTTTGCGGCGGCGGCGGCCGCGGCGGCAATGTCCACCGTCCTGCTCGACGAGGAAGCCTTGGCCTTGGGTGCGGTCTTTGCGCGCTTGGGTGCCATGGCGAGCGGGCGGTGTGTGCTGAGCGCGGGAATAGACGAGTGCAAAGAGAAAGGAGAGAATTTGAGCTGAAGGGGGCAAGTTTGGTTTTGAGACCTAACCCTTCGATATTTATAAAGGGGTAAAAACCCTAGAAAGTTACAGTGGTGGTCCACAGTAATTTGTGGATAACGATTCGGTAATAAGTGACTCAGCGGCTAAGAGCCAGACAGGAAATTATAATAGAGAAAAGCCAAAGTCACAGAAGTGGAAGGAGCCGGCTTGTCTCAGAATGGCGAGTCCTGTGACAGTGAAAGTCAAGCTATCTAGTCCTTGTTTGCAAGAATCATATCAGAACTCGGCCTGCTAGTGCAAAGGCAAGAGTGGTGGCTTGAACAAGGGATGAGGATGGACTCATGTTATATGTGTATTATGTTTTAATGCAGGAATTCATCTTGGAGCTAGCAGCAAGCGACTTGGAGCCTGTGGCTCAAATGGAAGGAGTCGACCCAGGAAGTCGAACCAACGAGTTGGAGGAAGCCGCCAAGCTGTGCCCAAGATAAATTCGGGGGCTACTGATGGGGGGATACTTTATAGGTAGGCCCATGGACCCGGAAAGTAGACCCGCCAAGACCAAGAAGGCCAAAGCCGAGTCACGTATCAAGTCACATGGGCTGGGCTGGAGACAAGCCGACCGAGGCCCATGATGAAGAAAGGACCCGTCCGGAAGGAGTCCAAGTACAACCCGGAGCCTTAACTTGGAAGACCAAGACGTAGAGTAGGACTCCGTGTTCTAGTGTGACTCGGTGTAACCTGTAAGTCCAGGGACCCGGCAGCCTTTATAAGCGGGGTCCTGGACCTTAGATAGAGAGGTCTAAGCCTTAAGAGAGATACCAAGTCGCCGACTCCCCAGAGAGGAGCCGGAACCCTGTAATCGATACCAGATCTAGAGCAATAAAGAGAAGCAGGAAGTAGGTCTTTACCTCTACCAAGAGGGGCCGAACCTGGGTAAATCTGTGTCCCTAGGCGAGATTAATCTCTCCTACGTACTTCAAGCATCGATGGCCCCCGAACTCACCTTCCTGGAGGAAGGACTTGCCGTGACAACCCCACGACAAAGACAGAAGCTCATCAGGCGGAGTGATAGATGGTCTAGTACACCGGTGATGGTCGGGACACCGAATCTAATTCCGACACGAAAGTTTAACCCGAAATGATCCTGTTTCAATTTTTAGCCTCCTAGATTTGACCCTTCCGAACCGGCAAACTCTTTGGCTCTTAATCATGCGTAGAATCGCCATCGTCAATGTTGTTTCAATCGATGGCGGTGTGTCTCATCGTGGCACAGCGGGGTCTCGGTGATAAACGTGTGATGATGGACTCGCGCAGGGCGGGGGCGCTATCTAACGTCATGCTGCGCCGACGGCAGGTCTGACAAGGTCATTGCATTGATTACTCGTGAAGATGGATCGGCGGAAGATTAATGTGGTGTCTGGGTCACCATCACAATGGACGTTCTCATTGTCTTCATCCAAACTTTGCATGTTGGCCACTTGATTCAAAGCATTATATCCATAATTCCATATTCACTTATCGTCTCATAGTCTCCATTGTCATTGACTATCATAACCTTGGAGTTGGAGAATTAAAATGACTTATGTCATTGTCCTCCACACTTGTAGCATTGCACGTAGGACTTGGTGGTTGATGTGGAAGGCTCCGGTTTCTTGAAATTTGCTTGAGGTTGGATTGAAGAAGTTGAATTTCTTGGGCAGGCTTTGGCAATGTTTTGAGATGATGCTTGATCCATTGGAGGTGTTGAGTATGAGGCCTTGTTGGCAAAGAACGACTTGGTTTTGAGATATTTGAGGTCGTTTGCGACTTGACGCTCGTCCTTCATGGCTTGGTGTACTATCTCAACAAGTTCCTATATGATTGGAATTTCACAATCTTCTTGATTGGATAGTTAACCCTATTTTGAAAAAATTCACATGAACCAGTAAAAATTCAAATCCTACAGGAATGTTCTTATTTAGTGTACAAGTTTTAAGGAAAAATCATAAACTCGCAATACAACAATATTTGAAAAAAAATCTTCACAAAATTGACTACCTTGTCTGAAGATTCATGACTTTCAAGCCAAATTAATGACGTAGGTCATGACCATATTCATAGCTAGGTTGCTGCTATCATGTCTATACTCGGCACACACATTATTTTTAATATTGTAAACAAAATTGACAACGCAATATTCTAAGATTTTTGAAAGTTTTTCTATTTGGGAGTCGTCCATGGGAAGACAACACAAAGTTGGGCTTGTTCCATCACATGGGCATCAAGGAAAATGAAAACATGGGCTGCATGAGTGCTCAAGAATTAAGATCTCTTCAAAAGAATTGTGCGCTCACGTGAGGACCAAGCAAGTTTCAAAAAAAAAAAAAACGTGAGGACCAAGGAGAGATTGAAGAAACGACGACCGAGCGGAACAGGCTACTGACGTGGCACACTTCGGTGACGTGGGTGGCTGCATGTTGAGAGAAATATATTATTGGGTTGCTCTAATTTAGTTATATAGGATTACTTAACGTTCCCGTCAAAGGAACAGAGAAGTGAAAAGTTCATTTTCAATCCTGAACTCGTAGATCTTCGGTGGACTGAATCCTCATCTTGAAATCCCTGTCATTTACACCATGAACTATTGAATCCAGGTCTAAATCGAACCCTAGCCCTGTTTGGCGCACCGGAAAAAAGGGAATCCTGACTGCAATTACTACCTACTTTTAGACAAGTGGGACCCACATGCCATAGTCATCTTCTTCCCCCAATTTCTTCATCTTGGCTCGGTGGTGCATAACGGCTGGAGCTGACGATGGTGGTCGCGACATCCGAGCTAGCATCGAGGACGGGATTGGGTCGGGGGGTGCGGCGATCGGAGTGCAGCAGCAACCAGGGAGGTCGTGGGGCAGCAGCCGAGCATGGCGTCAAGGAAATAGTGGGTCGGGGAAGCAGAGCTCCTGTGCAAGGAAGAGTCCAGGTGGAGTAGGACGGGACGACCTTGGTAGTGCATGACGGCCGGAGTCGGCGCTGCTGGTCGCTGAATTGAGCTTGGCGTCGGGGATGCGGAGAGCTCCAGCGCGAATAGGCAGGCTCAGTGGTGCACGACGGGCAGAGCTGGCGATGGTGGTTGCGGCAGCCGAGCTGGCATCCGGGATGGGACAGGGTCAGGGATGTGGAGCTCCTGTGTGAGGCGAGTGGGATTGTAGGGAAGCGAGCAGGAGCCTGGCTTCCACGGGGAAGAAGTAGGGCAGCGTGGTCAGGCGGAGCGAGGCAGTAAGAGAAAGTGAGAGGGTAGCAATTTAGAGGTTAGGGAAGATAAAGCGAGTGGGATTGAACTTCGGCTGTCGCCCCCACGCCGCTGCTCATTCGTGACCCGTCCAGCTTGGTCGTCGTGTCCATGGTCCAATATTTAGAGATTGGGGAAAAAGATGAATATGACATGTGGGCCAATGTAGTCAGTGAGGATAGTAATTTAAATTTTATTTTTTGTTTTAAAAAACAGGTTAAAGTAAAAGGATTCAGTAATTCTGGGTGCGAACGATATGGATTTCGAGGTGAGGGTTCATTCCGTCGAACATTTACGAGTTCAAGGTTCAAAATGGACTTTTTTTGGACATGTAGTCTCTCTATTTCAGAATGTAAACGTTTTTAGCAAACTAAAATAATTTTCCTTTATTGAAAATACTTATATTATGGAACGGAGTACTTACTCCGTAGCTAGTAACACTCCGTTTCAGGTGGCACTCCTGACTGGAGAAGATTCTCCAATATCAGTAGCACTACTAGTCGCATTTGGCGTGCAGAGATAACCTTCATTGTCTACTTGTCGTCCAGTTGTTGACTTGACCAACGATGACAAGTTCACTCTCGGTCACGTATGTCGAGCCGCACGTGTAGCCCGCCTTTAATCTTCATCGTCCCTGTCATCTCGTACGCCGGCGGCGACTCCATGCTGGCTGCCGGTGCCTGCACGTTCAATCTGAACTTTCGGAGAACGGCTGCCGCGACCGTCTTCATCTGCACGTAGGCCATCTCCTTCCCGAGGCACGCCCGTGGGCCGGCGTGGAACACCGGATACCGTGCCGCGTCCACCGCCACGAACTCGCCGCCGTCGTCGAGCCAGCGCTCAGGCACGAACTCTAGGTAGTTCTCGCCCCACAGCTTCTCCATCCGCCCCATCGCGTACGCCGAGTAGTTGGCGAACCAGCCGGCGCGCACCGCGGTGCCGTCCGGGAGGACGTCGTCGGCGACGGCCACACGCCCGTTGAATGGCACCGGCGGGTACAGGCGCATCGCCTCGGTGAGCGCGGCGTGGAGGTAGCGCATGCCCTTCACGTCGCCTTCGGGCGACCGGGACACCTCGTCGTGGACGCGGCGCTCGCACCGCGGGTTCGCGGCGAGGAGCCAGAAGAACCACGTCAGGGCCGAGGTCGTCGTGTCCTTCCCGGCGAGAACGAAGTTAACGACCACGTCCCGCAGGAACCGGCGCTTGGCCTCCGGTGTGGGGAACATGGCGGCTAGCTCGCCGCCACTGTCCTCCTCGTCCATAGCCGCCATGAACCGCGACAGCAGGTCCGGGTCGCCCTCCCCTTGCTGGTTGTTTCTTCGACTCGCCTCCTTGGCTTCGATGACGGACATGGCGTGGTCGTCGATGACGCCTATGGCTTCTCGGAGCCGGCGCGACTTGCCAATGTTGAGGAGCTTCGTGAGCCTCCGCACGGGCGTGGACGGCGTCAGCGTTCGCATGAAGGAGATCTCGACGGCCGCGTCGAACGCCGTGAAGAGTGCGTGGTGCCGGGGTTCGCCCCACTCGAGAAGCGTGGAGCTCTCGACGCCGAAGGCGACGTGGCAGATGTTGTCGAACGCGAACCGGCGCAGCGCCTCCTGCAGGTCGAAGGCCTCGCCGGCGACCGCGGCGGCGTCGAGGAACGGCAGGAGGCGTCCGCCGAGGTGGACGACGAGGACGTCGTCGGTGAAGCGGCGTAGGGAGCGGGAGGAGAAGGCGTAGGACGCCAGCTTGCGCTGGAGGGTCCAGAGGCGGCCCTCGGCGCCGAAGAGGCCGTCGCCGATGAGATCGCGCTGCGCGGCGTGGAACTGCGCGCCCCTGTTGTAGTTTGCGAAGCTGGCGCGCAGCAGGTGGTCGACGCCGGCCGGGTCTGCGGTTGTCACGGCGTGGCTGGAGCCGAAAGGCCCCCACGCCTCGACGGTGTTGGACGGCGCCGCGCGCAGCATGTCGGTGTACCAGTCGAAGAATCTCCCGCGGTTGCGGATGAACTCCAAGGTGTTGCCCAGGAAGGGGTTGGCGTGTGGACAGGAGGCCGTTCCTGCCTTCTTGGACGATGGAGAAGCTCGGAGGCGCCGGACATAGAGGATGATCACGGGCGCGAAGAGGAAGAGGAGCACGGATGCGAGGTGCGTGATCTCCATGGTTTGCTTGCTCCGTGGTCCGTGCACCTGAAACTTGGGGTTTGAGAATCCTCCCGATACCACCAGTTGTACAAAGCAAGTGCTACACGAAGGGTGAAACGTCCACGATTCATCCATCCCTCCCCTTTTCCATGATTTTTCTCACCGTGGCGTGGTCCTACCACACTCGTACGCTTCCTTTCCATGACAAGCTACGAGCTGAAATTTCATAGCCTGTGTCTAATTCTATTCTTGCGCGCGTGTGGACGATTCTTTTTTCACGAAAAGTAAAGATTTTGATGCACCGATAGAAAGAAAAAGGGAGAATGCACGGTCAGCTCGCGCGTGCGGCAGTGCGTCACGATTCGTGAAAGGGCATCGCGAGCTTCTTTTTCTTATCCGTTCCCCCTTATCTCTCACGGACTCCTCCTGGCTGGGTGTAGATTCTCTGACTTGGTAACACCAAGTCAGACCCTGACTTAGTTGCCAAAATTTACATTTTTACGTTTCAAAAATCAGGTAAAAAATTCTAGGTGTAGATAGTAATAAGATCTACATGTGAAAAATTTCAACTCTAAATTCATCGTATTGTGGGCTGGGCAAAAATGACAAATTGGTGTATCTGATTTCAATTTTTTGAACTATGTACTGTTCACCACGCAGATACACCAATTTGTCATTTTTGCCCAGCCCACAATACGACGAATTTAGAGTTGAAATTTTTCACACATGTAGATCTTATCACTATCTACACCTAGGATTTTTTTCTCTGATTTTTTGAAACGTAAAAATGCAAATTTTAAGGGCTAAGTCAGAGAATCTGGTTCGCTCCTGGCCACTCATTTTTCTCTCTCTCTCTCTCTAAAATCCTCATGGGAGAGCAGCGACCGTCGCCGACGAGCACGAGCGCTCGAGCAGGAGGTGCGACTCAGGGAGGGCTCCGCCAGACAAACGTCGGCGAGCGCAAGGAGGAAGCGCGACGAAGGCAGGGTTCCGTCGGTCCGTCGCCGATGAGTGTGAAGAGGAGGATTCCGTCCCTAGCGCAGGGAGGAGGTGCAGCGAAGGGAGGGCTCCGTCGTCGACGAGCGCGGGGACGCCGCTGCCGCTGCCAAGCACGCAGCGGCGATGCTGCAGCCGACGAGCACGCAGCGGGGAGATCACCGCGGCCGAGGTCGAGGAGGAGGCGCGGCGAAGGGGAGGGCTCCTCCAGTCCGTCGCCGACGAGCGCAGGGATGCCGCTGCCGCTGCCGAGCACGCAGCGGGGAGGCCGCAGCCGACAAGCACGCGGCGGGGAGATCACTGTCGCCGTCGAGCTCGATGAGGAGGCGTGGCCAAGGGAGAGCTCCGTCTGCCAGTCCGTCGCCGTTGAGCGCTGGGACGCCGCTGCCGAGCACGCAGCGGGGATGCTCGGTCGGGTCGCGGACGCCGTCGATCCGTGATGGCGCTGCCGGAGCGACGTGTCGGCCGCCGACTCTGCTGTTGGAGGGGTCGTTGCCATGGGTGTGGCCGCACCTCAAGAGGCCGTGTCGCCTGTAGCGCCCCGACCCAGAACTATACAGTGAAACGTTGTGTAACTGGTCATGCTACACAATCGAGGGTTACTGGGTTTACCAATCCCAGGCCAAAACTCATTGGCAGGTGTGCTCGGAATGGATCATCAGCACACAACACCTTGATCATGCCATAAGCTCAGACATCGCTTTCACGTATAGTAGAGAGACCGAGACTTGTGGAACAAACTGACACATTGCAGACTCTACGACACAAAGCTCATATAGCAACTCATATATGAGAAATATACAAATATTATACATCAAAAGGTCACAGACCATCATTTTATCAAACGAAGGCGAAGTAGCGTTGTCTAATACAACAAGATCCAAATATAGGGGCTAAGAGGCCTACACATAAATAAAACCCAGCCAGCTTGCTCCACGGTCCCAAGCTGCCACCTGGGAACCCCAGACCACTAGTTGATGTCCACGAAGAACCCACCTAGCTGCTCGGTGTCGTCCTCCTCTGAAATACAAATATAAAGGCAGCAAAGAGAGACTGAGTACGATGTACTCGCAAGTTTAGTAGGGCGATATAGGCCCAATGACTGACGGAGGCTCTAAGCTGTATATGTAGCTATTTTGCATAAAGCTAGTTTTCCATTTAAAAGATATAAAGGACACCAGGCATCGTCTACTCAGAATATTTTTCATAAAGGGGATAAGAGGATAACATTTCATCTTCGGTTCTCGTCGAACCTACTCGTAGCCATACACACCTCTCATCTCCACCAAAGGCACTCCCTCGAATCACCCTCGAGGAAATGAACCTTTCACACACACGTTGAGTTGCAACCTTTAGCTGCCAAATTAATTAATTAAAGTTAAGATTCTCTATGGTCTCGTATATCCGTTCCCAAGTCGTCCATAACCGCGGACACGGCTTTTCGAAAAGATTAAACCCTGTACGGGTGTACTATTTTACCCATTGGTACCGTCCGGCTCACCTAGTTGGCCCTCTTCCGGGGAAGGCCGGCGAGCGGGCGCGGTTAGACCTTTACAATGCATGAGGCTTACTCAAGGGCCATCAGTGTGCGGAAGGACAGGTTCAGCGCCTCCAACGCCCTGCCCCGCGGCCACATCCTAAACACCACCATCCTCGTTCCTTTTTCCACCCACACACTCCCGCGCAAATGGAAATAGCAAACTAGAGGACCCTTGACAAGCCCCTCACAAATTATTTGGTCAGTAAGGCGCCCATACACCCACCAGTGGCAGCACGCTCGATCTTGAGTCTAGCGACAAGAACTCGCACCTAGGGGCAAGAGTGAGGCAAAACACCATCCCCGATGGCAACTCACCCAATCCTTCTTAGCAATTTAATTAACACCCCACATATTCACCATGTCCGAAATATTCCATCATCATCAACAATCATGGAATTAAACAACGGACATTGCAAGCATTTGACTAAGCCTGGCTAAGCATATAAATACAACAATTATATTCTTGTCTCCGGCCAACAAATCAACACTAAGGTTCATAGGTAGGGATACATGTGATTGGCTCGGGGAAAAACATGCATTCATAGGACACTCCATGTCTTGAGCAAAAATGGCATTTGAATCGCATGCAATATTATGGTGGATAAAAATAAGTTTATAAGCATTGGGATGCTAGATGCCAAGAAGGTTAGGTTATCTCTTGCCTTGCTGCCGGGGCGTGTAGTACTGCTCGTCGTAATAGGTCGGGGTGACCTAAACTCCGGAATCTATCGGTACCCAAAAGTAATACAAAAGAACAATAAATCACACGAACACAAGGTGCAATGCTCAAGCACATGATGACATTTCAAATTGATGCAAGGATAACATCATATAAGTTTAATAGCAAATTTAAATGGAGAGCCAAATAATTAGTGCACTTATTTGGAAGCAACCCCATATTTATCTTAGTGACCACATTCTTCATAAATTATCAAATTATTATAGGAGTGGCTCAATATGCATGAACATGACATGAAATGGGTAGGGTTTGTTATTCCGATCATTTTGGTACTTTATTTGTAATTTTCGGAGCACCGATGAATAAATAACAAATTAAATAATTAAGTGGATTTAAATCTTTTAGACAAATTATGAATAACATCAAATAAATATTTGTGATCATCATGTGATATTAGCATGGTTTGATTGCATTTGAAGTGTTGATCACATTGATATCTTATTTATAATTTTTGGGTTAATATTTGATAAGTTATGAATTTTCCTAATTAGGTATTGTTTATACCACTTTAGGAATTCTTAAATGAACAACAAGAAACTAATTTCAAAAGAAGGTTACAATGATTCCATCTTGTAGAGTTTGTTTTCCTGAGCAACTTGATATTTGATTTGTCAAATTTGGAGCATTTTTCAAATAGTTATGAATTGTTTTACATTTATTTCAGTTCCAAAAAGAAAAAGCAAAAGCCAGTGAGGCCGGCCTCTAAACCGGCCAGGCCGGGCTCAAGGCCGGGGGGGGGGGGGGGGGGCAGCCCGAAGAGGCCGGCCTTGTGGCCGGCCCAGGCTGGGTGCGAGGCCGGGCCGGTGCCCGAGGGGTCCGGCCTTCTGGCCGGCCCAGTCCGAGCCCAGGCCGGGGCGAGGCCAGGCAGCAACCCGAGCCAGCCGGCCTTGTTGCCGGTCAGGCTGGGGCCTAGGCCGGAGTGACTGGGCGCAGCGGCACGGCGGTGGCTGACGGTGAATCGGCGGCGCAAGAGGGGGAGGGGAGAGGGGAAACACGTGAAGAATAGGCCAACCGGGAGAGAGGCTCACCCGGAGCTCGCGCGCGTGGACGGCGACATCGCGGAGGGGCGGGGATCTCCGGATCGAGGCCGACGAACGGCGCGGCCGAGGCGGGATGTCGATGACGAATTTGTCGACCTCGGGCCACCCCGGCTCGTTTCCGCCGTAGAGGAGGAAGCAGAGAATGCGGCGGAGCTCGCCACACCCTTCGATTTGTGCGGGGAGGAGCCAAACGACGGCGGCGAGCTCGACTCGGTGGCGGCGATGGAGGAGCTCGGGAGAGGAGAGAGGATGAGGCGAGGGAGCAGCAAGTGGGGGAAGGGAGCAGGTGCAAGTGGGGGTTCTCGACCACCAGCAGGGCACGGCCAGGAGAGGGTGGGCGGCGGCATGGGCGCGGCCAGCTCGGCGGCATGGCGCCAGTGCTTCCGACACTGTGGAGGAGATGGCCTTTTTCAAAAACCCCTGGCAACTTTCAAATTAATTGCAAACAGGTCCCCTAGCAGGTTTAGCGATTTAATTTGGGGCACCAGGACATTTTTATAAAATGCGCAAAAATTCCTATAAGCTATATTTAACCTTTAGAACCTCCACAAAATTTGGTGGTCCAAAATAAAATGTTTTGGGCAACATTTGTTCATAGGGTTTAAATTTGGTCATTTTTGATAAACTGCAAAAAACATTTAGTTGGAGCAATTAACCATTTCCAAAAATAGTGAATTTAATCATGGAGGCTCCCAACATATTAATGAAGCTCCCCATGATTTTAGTTTGAATTTTTTGAATGTTTAACTTGGTTCCAAAAATAGGAATTGAATTAAGCCAATTTGAATTCTCATATTTATTTCTTAAATGACAAAATTTGGAAATTGAGAATTGTTTCCAAAAGTAAATTTGGAACTTCCTAACCCATTTGGAAGTTCATTTAGTTGGTTGACATGTTGAGCACTTGGATTTGGCTTGGATTGCTTGGGAAGTTTGCCTTCCCATTTCCATTGCTTGCAATGGTTGTTTGTTAAAAGTAGCAATTTAGATATGCATGCCATGATGCAAACAAGAATGCAAAAGTGGAAAATTCTTCGTATTTTCAATACCAAGTTGGGGCTGTTACAATTCTTACCCCCTTACAAGAATCTCGTCCCGAGATTCTAGGCTTGAGTGAAGAAGGCGGGGTATTCCTGACGAAGACTAGTTTCTCGCTCCCATGTGGCTTTTTCCTCGGAATGGTTAGACCATTGGATTTTAAGGAACTTGATGGTCTTGTTGCGGGTTTTCCTCTCCGCTTCATCCAAGATGCGGATAGGATGCTCGCGATAGGTCAAATCCTCTTGAATGTCCAATGCCTCATGATCAACCCCACGGATTGGATCCTTGAAGCAACGACGGAGTTGGGAGACATGGAACACATCATGCACATCCGGAAAGTTGGAGGGCAACTCAAGTTGATAGGATAGATCTCCTCGCTTGGCTAGGACGGTGAAAGGGCCAACATAGCGAGGTGCCAATTTGCCCTTGATCCCGAAGCGACGAACGCCTCAGAGAGGAGAAACTCGAAGATAGGCTTTGTCACCAATTTCATAGTGAACCTCTTGATGGTGCTTGTCATAATAGCTTTTCTGACGAGATTGAGCAGCCTTGAGATTATCCCGAATGATACGGACTTTCTCCTCGGCTTCATTGATCACATCCGGACCGAAGAGTGACCTCTCTCCGGTTTCAGACCAATTGAGAGGAGTCCGGCATTTTCTCCCATAAAGGACCTCAAAGGGAGCCATTTGCAAACTGGTTTGATAGCTATTGTTGTAGGAGAACTCGGCGAGAGGGAGGTACTTTTCCCAACCCTTGCCGAAGGAGATGACACATGCCCGAAGCATGTCCTCAAGAACTTGGTTCACCCTTTCAGTTTGGCCATCAGTTTGAGGGTGGTAAGCAGTGCTGAGGTTCAGACGGGTTCCCAAAGCACTTTGGAAACTCTGCCAGAATTTGGATACAAATAGACTTCCTCGGTCCGATATGATGCTCAAAGGAATACCATGGAGAGGAAAAATCCGTGCAAGGTACAACTCGGCTAGTTGCTTAGCAGTTATATCCTCACGAACGGGGAGGAAGTGGGCGACCTTGGATAGGCGATCAATGACTACCCAAATGGCATTGTTACCCCTTTGTGATCTTGGAAAACCGGTAATGAAATCCATACCAATTTCATCCCATTTCCATTCAGGAATGGCTATGGGGCGAAGACTACCAGCTGGCCTTTGATGTTCAGCCTTCACTCGGTGGCAGACATCGCATTCAGCCACATACTCGGCGATCTCGCGCTTCATGCAAGACCACCAGAATTGCTGGCGAAGATCTTGGTACATTTTGGAGCTACCCGGATGAATAGAGTTTGGTGACTCATGAGCTTCGGAGAGGATCAACTCTTTTGTGTTCCCACTCTTGGGCACCACTAGATGGTCACCAAAATAGACAACACCATTGTCATCAACCGAGAAACAATTTGCCTTCCCATTAGCTATTTTCTCTTTGATCTCTAGGATTTCAGCATCATTTTGCTGGGCGGCCTTGATTTCATCCTCAAGAGTGGATTTGATCTCGAGGTTAGCTAGATAACCGGAGGGAACAATCTCCAGATTCAACCTAGCAAATTCCTCGTGGAGAGCCGGTTGTGCCTTTTCCACCGTCACGGTGTTGCAATAGGCCTTGCGACTCAAAGCATCGGCCACGACATTTGCCTTGCCGGGTTGATAGTTGAGAGTCACATCATAGTCTTTGATCAATTCCAGCCATCTTCTCCGCCTCAAGTTCAGATCCTGCTGGATGAAGAGGTACTTCAGACTTTGATGGTCGGAGTAGATCTCGCAACGGTTGCCCAACAGGTAGGGCCTCCATTGCTTCAGAGCATATACCACTGCGGCAAGCTCCAAATCATGAGTTGGATAGTTTTGCTCATGTGGTTTGAGCTGACGAGAAGCATAAGCGACAACATGGCCCTTTTGCATCAACACGCAGCCCAAGCCTTGCAGTGAGGCATCACAATAGACGACAAAGTCCTTGTCGGTGTCGGGAAGGACAAGCACCGGTGTGGTGGTGAGCTTGACCTTGAGGTTTTGGAAGCTCTCTTCAGCCTTGTCTGACCACACAAATTGCTTGTTTTTCTTGAGGAGGTCAGTCAGTGCCTTGGCTATCTTGGAAAAGCCCTTGATGAATCGGCGTAATAACCCGCCAATCCAAGGAAGCTTCGGATATCTTTGGCGGACTTGGGAGTTGGCCAATCCAGGATTGCCTGAATTTTGTCTGGTATCACTGCTACTCCAGCAGCTGACACCACATGACCGAGGAAAATGAGCTCCTTTAGTCAAAACTCACACTTGGAGAACTTGGCATAGAGGCGGTGATCTCTAAGCTTGGTCAAGACAAGTCGAAGATGCTCAGCATGCTCGTCTTCGGTTTTGGAGTAGACAAGGATATCATCGATGTAAATGATTACAAACTTGTCGAGGTACTCGTGGAAGATGGACTTCATCAGCCTCATGAATGTAGCCGGAGCATTTGTGAGGCCGAAGGACATGACGGTGTACTCATATAACCCATAGCGGGTAGTGAAAGCCGTCTTCGGAATATCCTCCTTTCGGATTTTAATCTGATGGTAGCCTGACCTCAGATCCATCTTGGAGAATACCGTTGCACCAGCTAATTGATCGAACAAGTCAGTTATTCTGGTAATTGGATACTTGTTCTTTATGGTCACCGCATTCAGAGGGCGGTAATCAAGAACCAGACGAGGAACATTTGTATCCCTCTTCTTGACGAAGATGACCGGGCAGCCCCAAGGTGAGCTACTCGGCCGGATGATTTCCTTTTCTAGCAGCTCATCAAGTTGCTTCTCCAGTTCAGTTAGCTCTTCCGTTGGCATGCAGTAGGGCCTTTTGGAAACTGGGGCGGTTCCCGGAACCAACTCAATCACAAACTCCACGCTGCGATCAGGTGGCATGCCGGGCAATTCCTCAGGAAAAACATCTGGAAAATCACACACCACATCTACTTCATGCATTTCAGGCGGTGTGGTTCCTTCTAGAAAACATAGGCTGATCTCCGGTGAGAGAGAAGTGACATCGGACGGAGTTGCGAACGAGGGTGACCAATAACTCACCAGCCCGACGGCTGGGTGGATCACAGTGACAGAGTTGGCAGCACAGTCCAAGTTGGCCTGATATTTGACTAACCAATCCATCCCCAGAATTACATCTAGCCCTTCTGACTTCTGTGCTATCAGCTGGAACAGGAAAGACCAATAGCCTATGGTAATCTGAACCTCGGAAGTAACCCACTTGGTTTGCCAACGAGACCCCGGTGTTTTAACCACTAGTGGGGAGTCCATGTTCTCAAACGGTATTTGATGGTTGTGTGCAAATGCTATTGATATGAATGAATGCGATGCTCCAGAATCAAACAAGACTGAAGCAGGGTAATCATTGATTCGAAGCGTACCCATGAGAACTCCAGGGTCCTCCTCAACGCCTTCAGCCGAGACGTGGTTCAGGCGACCACGGCTGACGATGTTAGCCTTGGCGGCTAGGGTAGAGGGTGCTGGAGCAGGTGCTGTGGTAGCCGGTGCCTTCTGGGGACACTCCCTGGAGTAGTGCCCCGGCTGGCCACAAGCGAAGCAAGTGAGCCCCGGTGGTGCAGGCAGCCGAGGTCGAAAACCGCCTCCAGCCGCACCCAAGGTCGAAGTAGCTGGGCGAGGCGGAGGTGGCAAGTACCCGGTGGTCTTCGGCGTGGAGGGTGCCTTGGGCACAGCGCTGAAGGGCACAAACACACGGCGCTTCTTGCCCTTAGAAGAAGAGGAGCTCTGGTTGTCGGTGGAAGCTGGCCTCTTGGAAGCCTCCAGTTCCTTCCTACCCTATTCCATGGTGAGACCCTGGTTGTAGAGCTCTGGTAGGAGGTGAACTTGAAGGGTAGGAGCTCGTATCGGAGACGAGGTGCGAGCCCCTTGCGGAAGAGGTATTGCTTGTCCTCATCATTCGTCACGTCCCGCGGGGCATAACGGGAGAGGTGGTTGAACTCCCGCCATAGGCTTGGACGTCCATCCGTCCCTGGGTCAAGTCCAGGAACTCCCTCCTCTTGAGCTCCAGGATGGGCTTGGGGATGTACGCCGCACGAAAAGCGGCGCGGAACTCCTCCCAAGTGAAGAAATGGCCCGCGGCAACCATTGCCACATGGCTCTCCCACCAGGAGCCGGCGGCTCCATCCAGCAGGTAGGTGGCGAAGTTGACATGTTTCGCCACCGGAATGTGAAGAGCGGCAAACTTGCACTCTAAAGCCCGAAGCCAATCATCCGCATCAAACGGCTCCTTAGCTTCATAGAAAGTAGGAGGTTGGGACCACAAGAACTCGGTGAGAGTGGTGCAGTCCGTGTTCCTCCTGGCCCCTTGCTGCACCAGCTGCTCGAGCAGATGCTCATTGCGCAGCCGGTTCTCCTCGATGGCCATCAGGACCTCCGCCATTGAGGGTGGCGGTGGTGCATCAGGGTTGCCTTGTTCCCCACGACGGGTAGGAGCCATTCTGAAGATATGGAACAAGGACATAGTTAGTAACCAAATTCCGACAGATAGGCTAGATCATTAGGGTCCTTGCAGATATAGAGATTTGAGATGCAATAACACAAAGACAGATTTAGGCAACCACGGTGACATCACGTCATCGCGGCAATTGCAATTGGATACAACGGACTCGAGACAGATTTGGACGGTAGAAACCCAAACCCCGAGAACCTAAACATCGACACCAAGCATAAAACAAATAGGGGTAAGAATCAGAGTAGAGCGAGTTGGATGAGGAGTAAAAAGAATCCTAAGAAGGTTTTCACAACTCATTTTTAGGTTATAAATAATTTTCAACTAGACTCGACATCGACCAATAGAAAGGGTTTCCTACAGGCAGTCCTGCACTGATACCAACTTGTAGGGCCCCGACCCCAGAACTATACAGTGAAACGTTGTGTAACCGGTCATGCTACACAATCGAGGGTTACTGGGTTTACCAATCCCAGGCCAAAACTCATTGGCAGGTGTGCTCGGAATGGGTCATCGGCACACAACACCTCGATCATATAGCAACTCATATATGAGAAAGATACAAATATTACACATCAAAAGGTCACAGACCATCATTTCATCAAGCGGAAGCGAAAGTAGCGTTGTGTAATACAACATGATCCAAATATAGGGCCTAAGAGGCCTACACATAAATAAAACCCAGCCAGCTTGCTCCACGGTCCCAAGCTGCCACCTGGGAACCCCAGACCACTAGTCGATGTCCACAAAGAACCCACCTAGATGCTCGGTGTCGTCCTCCTCTGAAATACAAATATAAAGGCAACAAAGAGAGACTGAGTACGATGTACTTGCAAGTTTAGTAGGGCGATATAGGCCCAATGACTGACGGAGGCTCTAAGCTGTATATGTAGCTATTTTGCATAAAGCTAGTTTTCCATTTAAAAGATATAAAGGACACCAGGCATCGTATACTCAGAATATTTTTCATAAAGGGGATAAGAGGATAACATTTCATCTTCGGTTCTCATTGAACCTACTTGTAGCCATACACACCTCTCATCTCCACCAAAGGCACTCCCTCGAATCACCCTCGAGGAAATGAACCTTTCACACACACACGTTGAGTTGCAACCTTTAGCTACCAAATTAATTAATTAAAGTTAAGGTTCTCTATGATCTCGCATATCGGTTCCCAAGTCGTCCATAACCGCGGACACGGCTTTTCGAAAAGATTAAACCCTGCAGGGGTGTACTATTTTACCCATTGGTACCGTCCGGCTCACCTAGTTGGCCCTCTTTCGGGGCAGGCCGGCGAGCGGGCGCGGTTAGACCTTTACAATGCATGAGGCTTACTCAAGTGCCATCAGTGTGCAGAAGGACAGGTTCAATGCCTCCAACGCCCTGCCCCGCGGCCACATCCTAAACACCACCATCCTCGTTCCTTTTTCCACCCACACACTCCCGCGCAAATGGAAATAGCAAACTAGAGGACCCTTGACAAGACCCTCACAAATTATTTGGTCAGTAAGGCGCCCATACACCCACCAATGGCAGCACGCTCGATCTTGAGTCTAGAGACAAGAACTCACACCTAGGGGCAAGAGTGAGGCAAAACACCATCCCCGATGGCAACTCACCCAAGCCTTCTTAGCAATTTAATTAACACCCCACATATCCACCATGTTCGAAATATTCCATCATCATCAACAATCATGGAATTAAACAACGGACATTGCTAGCATTTGACTAAGCCTGGCTAAGCATATAAATACAACAATTATATTCTTGTCTCCGGCCAACACATCAACACTAAGGTTCATAGGTAGGGATACATGTGATTGGCTCGGGGAAAAACATGCATTCATAGGACACTCCATGTCTTGAGCAAAAATGGCATTTGAATCGCATGCAATATTATGGTGGATAAAAATAAGTTTATAAGCATTGGTATGCTAGATGCCAAGAAGGTTAGGTTATCTCTTGCCTTGCTGCCGGGGCGTGTAGTACTGCTCGTCGTAATAGGTCGGCGTGACCTTAACTCCGGAATCTATCGGTACCCAAAAGTAATACAAAAGAACAATAAATCACATGAACACAAGGTGCAATGCTCAAGCACATGATGACATGTCAAATTGATGCAAGGATAACATCATATAAGTTTAATAGCAAATTTAAATGGAGTGCCAAATAATTAGTGCACTTATTTGGAAGCAACCCCATATTTATCTTAGTGACCACATTCTTCATAAATTATCAAATTATTAGAGGAGTGGCTCAATATGCATGAACATGACATGAAATGGGTAGGGTTTGTTATTCCGATCATTTTGGTACTTTATTTGTAATTTTCGGAGCATCGATGAATAAATAACAAATTAAATAATTAAGTGGATTTAAATCTTTTAGACAAATTATGAATAACATCAAATAAATATTTGTGATCATCATGTGATATTAGCATGGTTTGATTGCATTTGAAGTGTTGATCACATTGATATCTTATTCATAATTTTTTGGTTAATATTTAATAAGTTATGAATTTTCCTAATTAGGTATTGTTTATACCACTTTAGGAATTCTTAAATGAACAGAAAGAAACTAATTTCAAAAGAAGGTTACAATGATTCCATCTTGTAGAGTTTGTTTTCTTGAGCAACTTGATATTTGATTTGTCAAATTTGGAGCATTTTTCAAATAGTTATGAATTGTTTTACATTTATTTCAGCCCCAAAAAGAAAAAGCAAAAGCCAGTGAGGCCGGCCTCTAAACCGGCCAGGCCGGGCTCAATGCCGGGGGGTAGCCCGAAGAGGCCAGCCTTGTGGCCGGCCCTGGCTGGGAGCGAGGCCAGGCCGGTGCCCGAGGGGTCCGGCCTTCTGGCCGGCCCAGTCCGAGCCCAGGCCGGGGCGAGGCCGGGCAGCAACCCGAGCCGGCCGGCCTTGTGGCCGGTCAGGCCGGGGTGACTGGGCGCAGCGGCACGACGGTGGCCGGCGGTGAATCGGCGGCGCAAGAGGGGTAGGGGGAGAGGGGAAACGCGTGCAGAAAAGGCCAACCGGGAGAGAGGCTCACCCGGAGCTCGCGCGCGTGGACGACGATGGTGCGGAGGGGTGGGGATCTCCGGATCGAGGCCGATGAACGGCGCGGCTGAGGCGGGATGTCGATGAAGAATTAGTCGACCTCGGGCCACCCCGGCTCGTTTCCGCCGCAGAGGAGGAAGCAGAGAACGCGGCGGAGCTCGCCACACCCTTCGATTTGTGCGGGGAGGAGCTAAACGACGGCGACGAGCTTGACTCGGTGGCGGCGATGGAGGACCTCGGGAGAGGAGCGAGGATGAGGCGAGGGAGCAGCAAGTGGGGGAAAGGGAGCAGGTGCAAGTGGGGGTTCTCGACCACCAGCAGGGCACGGCCAGGAGAGGTTGGGCGGCGGCATGGGCGCGGCCAGCTCGGCGGCATGGCGCCAGTGTCGCCGGCACTGTGGAGGAGATGGCCTTTTTAAAAAAAAAACCCTGGCAACTTTCAAATTAATTGCAAACAGGTCCCCTAACAGGTTTAGCGATTTAATTTGGGGCACCAGGACATTTTTATAAAATGTGAAAAAATTCCTATAAGCTATATTTAACCTTTAGAACCTCCACAAAATTTGGTGGTCCAAAATAAAATGTTTTGGGCAACATTTGTTCATAGGGTTTAAATTTGGTCATTTTTGATAAACTGCAAAAAAACATTTAGTTGGAGCAATTAACCATTTCCAAAAATAGTGAATTTAATCATGGAGGCTCCCAACATATTAATGAAGCTCCCCATGATTTTAGTTTGAATTTTTGGAATGTTTAACTTGGTTTCAAAAATAGGAATTGAATTAAGCCAATTTGAATTCTCATATTTATTTCTTAATTGACAAAATTTGGAAATTGAGAATTGGTTTCAAAAGTAAATTTGGAACTTCCTAACCCAGTTGGAAGTTCGTTTAGTTGGTGGACATGTTGAGCACATGGATTTGGCTTGGATTGCGTGGGAAGTTTGCCTCCCCATTTTAATTGCTTGCAATGCTTGTTTGTTAAAAGTAGCAATTTAAATATGCATGCCATGATGCAACCAAGAATGCAAAAGTGGAAAAATTCTTCGTATTTTTCAATACCAAGTTGGGGCTGTTACATCGCCGGGAGCCGCCGCGAAGGCAAGGACCTCGCTGGGGGCCATGTTCGCCGCAGGCGCTGCCTCCGCCGAGAGCAGCAGCCGCATCAGGACTGATTGGTCGCCGCAGGCGCTGGGCACCGTCTCTGCCGAGAGTAACAGCCACATTGGGCTAATTGCCCTCCGCCGAGAGCAACAGCCAGATAGTTATCCTGGTAGCTGCTCCTAAAAAATATGGTTGTTTTGAATGCATGGTAGCTTTTGCTAAATATCATGTCAGAAGTTTTAGAAAAACTTGGTATCCGTATTAGAACAACTTGGTAGCCGTATAGGAGAATCTGGTATCAATCTAATTTCCGTAAATCCGGTAGGTCTATAAAAACAATCTGGTATCTGTATCAAAGAACCTAGTTCTTAATTTGAAAACATGGCAACAACCTGACAACTATGTTCATAAACAACCCGGTAGCTGTATCTAAGAATTTGGTATTTACGCTAAAAAACCTGATAGTTGTACGAGAGTAATCTGGTAGCTATATTAGTGGTTGCTTTTTGAATAAACCGGCAACAACCTGGCAGCTATTTTATAAAAACCTGATAGCTGCACCGGAGAACCTAATAATTACTAACAATCTTGTAGTTTCATAAGTGTAGTTCGGTGGAATTTTTGGTGGTTGATTTTGTAAAATATGACAACCCGGAAAACTTGATAATTGTTTATAAACACCCTAAAAAATGTTTTTAAAATTGCAAGGTGTTGTTTTGAGAAACAATCGATAGCTATTACCAAAAAACTTGGTAGCTTCATTAAATACACCTGGTAGTTATATCAAATAAAATTTTCAAGGTTTATACATGATTAGGCATTTAAAAATAAAGTAGCTTTTTTAAACAACTTGATAATAGTTTAAGAAAATATGTTAGCTACTACTGTATCTCACAAGAGTTTCAATCACTAAACGTCACAAGGTATAAATCGTGGGCAACCACGTTAGTAGTGGAAAAATTCAACAGCCTAGAACTATACTTTAGTACTCAGTACTAGATTTATTATAAACAGTAACAAACACCTAGTACTAGGCGTAGGTAGCTACTTAGTGGTACTGTAGCCACAACTTTGATTTTGAAGTACGGTACATATCATGTACGGGCTGCACCAGGCTGCCCAGGCTTTATTTGAAGCGACGTCCTAACGCTCGCGCTCGGTCATGCGGCCCAATTGTTGCTCGCTGCACGGGATGACACAGGTGCGGCGCCGCTAGACGACACAGGTGCGGCGCCGCTGGTCTGCTGCTAACTAGCGGCGCCGCACTTGTGTCGTCCCGTGCGGCGGGCAACAAATGGGCCGCATGACCGAGCGCGAGCGTCAGGACGTCGCTTCAAATAAAGCCTGGTGCAGCCCGTACATGATATGTACCGTACTTCAAAATCAAAGTTGTGGCTACAGTACCACTAGGTAGCTACCTACGTCTAGTACTAGGTGTTTGTTACTGTTTATACAAGCCTAAGAAAACTTGTATTCACTGCGCCACGTGGAAGCATATGCTCATGCCACCAAAAAATAATTTCGAATGTCAAAAAATTATGAAAAAAGTTAGAGCGTACATCTTGACATTATATATGGGCACACAAAGTTATGTGGAAAGTCGACATTTTTTGCGGGCAATGTTAAAAGGACAAAAAGATGTCTTGTCAAAAGCCTTTTATTCGTCATCCACTCCGAACAAAGACTATGATTAAGGGGTGCAAGACCCACGTTACAGAGGGCACTAACTAACAACACACAACTTAGACCCCAACCATGCAAACACAAGGGCGCCACAACCCGCCAAAATCCCACGGGAAGAGAGAGTCAGATTTTCCGCAAAGGGAAAAACCAGTCGAAATTGTTCCAATTAAAGATTTTGTTCAAATTCTAAAAAAAATCTAATTTAAGATTTTATTCATACTCGAAAATTGTTCATATTTAAAAATTATTCCAATTCAAGATTTATTCATATTCTAAACTTGTTCATTTTCAATTATTTTTCATATTTAAAATTTGTTCACATTTCAAAATTGTTCAAATTCGAAAATTGTTTATATATTTTTAAAAAATTAAAATTCGAAAAATATTCAAATTCAAAAATTGTTCAAATTCAAAAAAGTTCAAGATCGAAAATGTTGATTTGAACAATTTTCAAATTCAAAAAATTTAAAATAAAAACTATGAACAATTTTTAAATCTAAAGAAAAATTTTATTTTGAACACCTTTTGAATTTGAATATTTTTGAAGAAAAACGATGAACAATTTTTAAATCAACAAAAACTGAATATTTTTTTTAAAAAATGATGATCAATTTTTAAATCCGAACAATTTTATATTAAAAATCTTCGAATTTGAACATTCTTGAAAGATAAACAAAAGAAGAAAGAAAAGAAAAACAGAAGAAAAAGAATGGGAAAAAACAGGAAACAGGAAACAGGAAGAAAAATAAAAAACAGAGAAGAAAAACAAAGAAGAAATGTCTGATGGGCCGTCCCATCCGCTTCTCCCTTCAGGCGAAGCGCGCTTGAGGCGTTGCCTGTGGGCGATATATAGGGTTTGTCGTGTGGCGTCACGATGATGACACCCCGGTTTCAAGCCAGGCACAAGCATTCTTTTTTTTTTTAACAGCAGAGAGGTCCCGAAGGACCTGGATGCCTCTTATATTTTAGCGGTGCAGTTACATTTTACATAGGGGTCCTCAAAGGAAAACACAAATACAAAGAAGCCCCTACATATTACAAATAAGTCCTTAGGCATAAGATGAAAAACGCAATCAGCTCCTCTACTACCGCCGGAGAACAGCGAGCTCGAGCCACATCCATCTTCATCAACGCCGGGGACGAAACCACTTGGCCCTAGGAAGAAGAGGAGCGCCGTCGCGAGCTGCGGATAGGGCCTCCATCTGGAGGTTGAAGAAGCGCCGGCAAACAACGCCGGCGAAGCGGACCACCTGTTGGTCACCTGAGTCGGCAGCCAAAACAAAGGGCGCCGAGATTGATCTCCGATCTGCGGCATCACAACTCCAAGACAATCGAGCTTCTGGCGACGCAGCGCTGCCACCTCCTCCCCAACACCACCATGATGAGTTGAAGCAGATGGAACAGCTCCACAGCCACCAGATCTCAAGTTGCCTACGGCATCCGGCCACCGCACCATAGAAACGCATCTGCCGTCGGACTCCGAGATCCCGCCACGAGCCGGAGGAGGCAGAAGAAGGGAGAAAAAGCAGCAGCATAATACCAAGAACCAGACCTTATTAAGGAAGCTGACGCTGCTCACCATTTTCATTGCCTTCGGCTCCCACCATGAGAGTACCGCCGCAAAGAGGAGAGCCTCGACATCGAGTTGGACCTGGCCACCCAGCTCTGAGCTTCCGGCGCAAGCCTTATTAGGAGGGATGCGTGGATCTACCCGCTTCGCTTGCACTCCCACATGCCAACAGCGGAGCACAGCTCGACGGAGAGAGACCGCGACGCCCTGGATCTGGCCGCGGAGATCCAGAATCCTACCCTCAGACAACGCCATATAGGCAAACCTAGCACGGAGGCTAAAGCTAAAGCTAAACCTACTATATACAAGCCAAGCTACGACACCATGTCCACGCCGAGCGGCGACGCCGCCGGAGAGGAGCACGGCCCGAGCCGGCGAAGCAGAGGAAAAGAGAAAGACGACTCTCAAGTTACTGTTCGGGAGCGAGCAAGCGGTGAGACCACTCTAGTCTGCAGGCACGAGCATTCTCGATCGTCCCTTCTTAGGCTCTCACTCTCTTCCTTCCTTCGCTACGAATCAAACAAATTTTCAAATATGGAAAAACCGCGCGCCATGGTTGCCGTCGGCGTTGCTAGCTAGCCGTGTCGGGCTGGGTTTTGACACTTTGTTCATGCAGCAGACGCGTCCATGTATGTAAGCTTGCCATCCGCACCGTCACGGCCGAGTTGGAGAGTCCCATGATCGATGGTTGTGCGAATAACTTCAACATCATTCATTGGTCTTGGTTGTCTGACATGGCACGTACGTATGTAGTCATGAGTTTTCATACCAATAAAAGGAGTGTTTTCTGCATTTTTTAAATGTCCCAAAAATTCAATAGCTATTAGGGCACCTATAGTGGATTGAGCTTTTGAGACATTTTGAGAAAGTGCCCCAAAAGGTGCATAGCTACAGGGGCACTTTCTCAAAATGCCCCAAATATCCATATTCTACTGGGGCAATTTTTTAAGAAATACCTCTATAGCCTAATATTTGGAGGCACTCTAAATAAAATGCCCCCATTTTAAAATCTTTTAGGACACTTTTTTTGGAAAGCTATACAGTAGGTTTCCCCACTGCTTATTTTAATTAAATATAAAGGCAAAGGTAGAGTTACAAATTACAAGAGCTAGAGATTAGCTCCAACGAAAGCTTTCCAAAACCATCTAAAAAAACATCTAAAATCATCTAAAAGCTTGGGCCCAGAAGGGCAGACCAGCATAAGCTTTCCTAGTTGCTTTATGAATTAGAAGAGCCAACTCATCTTTAAAAACTCTATGACATTTATAAACACTAGGTGCCACGCCTTGAAAGATGAAGTTATTCCTGGTTCGCCAGATTGCCCAACAGACCAAGATGATGAGTTCCAAAGATAAAGGATGGCCAATCGCCTGCTTAAGACTGCAAATGTTTCTCATGATAGGTGAGTGTGAAGGGTCATCCACAACAGTGGTCCAGCTTGGGCATAAGTAATTCCAGCACAAAGAAGCAAACGAGCACTCAAAGAATAGATGCATTCTTGTCTCGGGGGCCAAAGAATGGCACATTGGGCAGGAGTAATCCGGCAGAAAGAAAGTCTTTCGCAGCAAAAGCTCTCTTGTGTTTAGACGATCCTGGACCAGGAGCCAGAAGAAGACTTTGTGCTTGGATTGACAATAGGTTTTCCAAATCCATTTGAGAGCCGGGCAGACCCAATGATTCTTCATGGCTTGCTTATAAGCATCTGACACTTTAAAGAGTGAAGAGTTATTAAAAACCTTCCAAATATCATCTGCATCTGTATCCGGGAGATCTTCGAGAAAGCCAGAAAGTTGGAGAAATTCATCATGTGCCTGTGCAGACATGGGAAGATGGAAAGCATCCTCCAGGGAGTCTAGTCTTAGAACAGATTGAATAGAACAGTTCTCATCTTTTGCAAAGGAGAATAAACGAGGGAACTGCCTGCATAGAGGACCATCCTTCCAAGAATCATGCCAAATGAGCACTGATCGGCCAGAGAAAACAGTGCCTTGAGCCAAAGACTTGTAACCGGGGAGACATTTGAGGCAGTCTCGCCACCAGAAAGAGATGTCCCTTAATTTTGCTGGAGGAAGAGCAGGACAATAGTAAACTTTCCAGAGAAGCTGAACCCACGGCAGGTTGGATCTGTTATAAAATTTATGAATGTGCTTCATCAAGAGACAATCATTCTGAACTGACAAATCAATGACGCCAAGACCCCCTTGATCTTTGGGTTTACAGACCATGCCCCAAGTAGCCAGAGGTGGGTTTTTTTTGTCCAAATCCGGGCCTCTCCAGAGATAGTGCCTTCTGTATTTATCAAACTCATTAATTACCCATTTGTAAACTTTGATTGTGCTGAGGTAGAAGGTAGGTAGAGAGGAAAGAACTGAATTAACAAGTCTTAGTCGATCTCCATAACTGAGGAACATTGAGCACGCTGATAATCTCCTCTGTGCACTTTGGAGAAGGGGCATAAAGAATTCCTTCCTGGGTTTTGTGGTGCATAGGGGCAAGCCAAGATAAGTAAAAGGGAGACTTCCTTGTTGACAGAGAAGAGCATCACAATAAAGATGGACTCTATCCGCTGGTATATTTATTCGAACAAGGCTTGATTTCCCATAATTCACTCTTAATCCAGTGGCATCTACAAATCTTTGAAGAAGACCCTTTAGGTAAGAGAGCTGCGACACACTAGCAGGCATGATAATGAGAGTATCGTCGGCATACTGAACAATTGGGTAATCAGAACTGCAAGTTAGAGGAAGGGGCCTCTCCATATGGCCCTGATTCATAGCCTGGTTGACTAGAGTTTGTAGGAAATCGGCAGCCAGAACAAAAGGGAGAGGGGAAAGGGGATCACCCTGCCTGACCCCTCTCTTACAATGAAAAAGGTGCCCTGGGACTCCATTTAGAAGCACAGATGAGATGGCTGAGGAGAGGATTTGCTTGATCCAAAGACACCATTTACTGCCAAAACCTTTGTTCTGAAGGACAGACAGGATGAATCTATGATCCACTTTGTCGAAGGCCTTTTCAAAATCCAGTTTTAGGATGACCATTTCCCTTTTGGATTTATGACATTGATGCAAATACTCCTATGACCAGGACAAGCAATCTTGGATAGTCCTGGTTTTGATAAACCCATATTGATTCTCATGAATAAGCTGCATAATCACAGTCTGGAGCCGATTGGCAAGAAGCTTAGATAGAAGCTTGAGGGTGCACTTGAGGAGAGAAATAGGCCTATAGTCATTGACAGTTGCCGCATCATCTTTTTTAGGAACCAGAGTAATAAAGCAACCATTAATACTCTCTAAACAAAGCCTCCCCTGATGGAACTGATTGCATAAGTCATAGAAATCATTTTTAATGACTGGCCAACACTTTCTCAAGAATTCTGCATTGAAACCATCAGGGCCTGGAGATTTATTGTTTGGGAAATCAGCAATGACATCATCAACTTCCTTGTGAGAGAAGGGCACCTCCAGGAGGGATAGGTCTACGGAATTATGCAGTAAAGATTGCATGTCAAAGGAGTTGGACGCTGTCTCTGTCTGGCCTAATCTCTCCTTATATGATTCTAATAAGAGTGCAGCTTTCTCACTATGATCAGAGACCAGGTCACCTGAAGCAGACAAAAGAGAGGCAATATGATTTTTCCTTTTCTGCACTGTTGCAATGGAATGAAAGAATTTTGAGTTGGCATCTCCAAGAGTAGCACATTTGATTTTCCCCCTTTGCTTCCAGTAAGCAAGTTGTTGCTTAAGCAGAACGGTAAGATGGGCCTTTAGAGCAGTCCTTAAGGATCTCTCTCTTTGCGTTAGCAGTCTCAAATTTTCCACTGAATCCAAGAGGGCAATAAGACTATTTATGTCTGAAATATCTTCTTGGAGAGAGGAGAGGGACCTAGCCCACTTTTTCAGCTCCTTTCTTAGGACCTTAAACTTAGCATATATCCTTTTTGCAGCATCTGCATAGTGAATTGAATTAGTCCAAACATTCTCAACAAGTGGAAGAAGCCCTGCCATATCTAGCCACCTGTTTTCAAACCGAAAGAGTTGGGCCTTAGGAATTGAAGTTTGCATGGAAATGACACATGGTACATGATCAGATGTGGTCATTGCTAAGGGCTCTGCAAAAGAATTTGGAAAGGTTGTTGTCCAAGCTAATGAAGAGAAGAACCAGTCAAGCCTTTGAAGCAGGGGAGTGGATTGCATGTTGCTCCAGGTGAATTTGCGGCCTTTAAGGGGAATATCAATGAGTCCCAAGTGACTGATAGCTTCATTAAAAAGGAGCATTTCATTTATGTTACCACCATGTCATCAGGAGATCTGATAAGATTAAAATCACCAACCACTAGCCAATTGGCATCTACAGGAATCTGAATGTTATGGAACCAAGAGAGAAACTGAAGCTGTTGTGCATTTTGACAGGGAGCATAAACATTCGTTAAAGACCAAATGATATCTGACTTAGTGGACTGGAGCTCAACACACAGCGCAAATTCATTCTAAAAGACACAAGTTCCACTAAAATGAGAGCTATCCCAAACAGTCAAAATACCCCCTGATCGACCAACAGATGGTTGGAACTCAAATGCATCAAAATTCCTAGGACAGAATTGTCTGATAAAAGCAAGATCAATATGTTCTCTTTTTGTTTCCTGGAAACAGATCACCTGACAGCCACTTTCCTTTATCTTATTGGAAATAAGGACCCATCGATCCTTGTCATTTAACCCCCTGATGTTCCAGTTCAAAATTTTCCAAGATTATCTATTCATTAAAACAAAAAATCTTGAAGAGGTGATCTTGCTGATGAGTTGTGCCGCCACTAGCGAAAGCACAAACTGAAAGAAGGCCAGTTAGAGAAGCCTGAGAGGGACCGGACAGCAAAGAAAACCCAGAGGAAATAACTTTAACTATCCACAAACCACTCCTCATTACAAAAAATATTCTCTTACAGAAACCAATGATAGGACAAGCACAGTCTTGCTAGGTGTTGTAGGGGCTTAGTTGAGGATAGGAAAGAAAGAGAGGTAAAAAATGTAAAAGTATCAAACTCACCTGTATATCTCCGTATGTGGAGGATGAAGGAGTAACTTCCAGAGAAATCCAATCCCCATCGAGTCTACTGTAGCGCTAGCGGTTTTCTACATGGTATCAGAGCAGACAACACTGGGTGGTTGCCGGCGGTGAATCGGCGGCCGGCGCAGCTGTGGCTTGTGCTGATTGGGAGCAGTAGCAGGAGGGAGGCGGACGTGGCCGGCTAGCTACAGAAATCCTAGGTGCGGCAGCGGCCGGTGGCGAGAAGAACGGCGGTGTCCGTCGTTGTGGGGAGGTGTAGTACCAGTTGGTGGAGCTCCTAGTTGTGGATGTGAGTCGTTAGGAGGAGCTGCAGGCGAGCAGCTGAGAGCAAGAGCAGAGGAGAAGTGCTCGTACAGGAAGGCTCCAGCAAGGACAAGCGCGGCCGGCCGGCCGGAACTGAACGAGGCACTGCAGATAAAGAGGTAAGAAGAAGATTGTTGCTTGCTACGTGTGCGAGCAGATAGAGGAGATAAGGGGACTGTGACTTCCGGCTGGAGGTGCTGCTGGTGTTTGCTTCGAGGTAAAATTGATCCGTGCAGCTGAAAAATTGCAAAGGTAAATAAAATCGAATTGTACTTGTGCTGTGGGGAAGATCATAGGTGGTTCGACCAAGGAACTAGTGGTACTAACATTCTGATTGGAGTTTTTGCAATTGTGTTGTGAGCTATGGATGGAAAATCCCGAGTTGTGTTTAGTGGGTTTGGTAAGCAGGGAATGATATTGGATAATGGATTAGGTAGAGGTAAAAAACTCGGTGGTGGTGCTTTAAAATCTTGGCAACGAGATGGTGATTGGCTATGTCCAAACTCAGGCTGCAGAAATGTGAATTTTGGGTTTCGCAAATTCTGTAATTGGTGTAGAGTTGCACGTCCTGTCCGTACTAGTAGAACGTTGACAGATGAAAATGGTTGAGAATCTCCAACTATCACTGTTCAGATGACTGCTGATGAGTTAAGAAAATGGTACAAGTTCAAGGGAATGAAACAAAGTGATAAGAGATCTCAGGAAGCAGCTACTGTCTCGGCTGATCTTTTTGGTAATAATTCAGCTTCTGGTGAAGGTAATTGCAGTGATAAACCATGGTTGATTGATTCAGGGGCATCTCGGCACATGGCTGGCTCTTATAAAGACTTCTACAATTATATTCTTGACTGTGCAAATCAACATGTCAAACTTGTTGATGGTTCCATCCAAAGTATTAAAGGGTCAGGAGGCGTTAGGTTTACTCCACACATTACTCTTTCATCAGTGATGCATGTTCCTTCATTCCCTATTAATCTCATGTCCGTTGGTTGTATAACTAATGAGCTAAATTGTGCAGTCATATTTCTCCCTTATGGATGTATATTTCAGGAACTTGGAACTGGAAAGATCTTGGGGACAGGCACTATACGTGAAGGTTTATATTACTTAGATGGTTGCAGGTCAACTGCAGCGGCTGCTACCTTGTCAATGTCCCCTACAGATGAGTTTCTCATACTTCATCGTCGATTAGGGCATATACCTTTTATGAAGTTGGGTCAGCTGTATCCTAGTCTTTATGGCAAGGTTGATAAGGGGAAGTTAGTATGTGATGCCTGTGAATTTGGCAAACATATTAGAAGCTCCTACCTATTGTCTGATAATAGAAGTGCAGAACCCTTCCAAACTATACATTCTGATGTTTGGGGTCCTAGTGGAGTTGTGTCGATCAATGGGTATCGTTGTTTTGTGACTTTCATTGATTGCTGCACCAGAACAACCTAGTTATATGTCTTAAGGAACAAAAATGATGTTTTTGAATGCTTTAGAGACTTTCATAATTTGGTTATGAATCAGTACAATGCTCAGCTGCAGATCTTTCGTACTGATAATGGCACAGAATATGTGAACAGGCTCTTTGATGAGTATTTGTCAAGCTTTGGTATTATTCATCAAACTACTTCTCCAGGTGCCTCTGAACAGAATGGTCTAGCTGAACGAAAGAACAGACATTTATTAGAAGTTACTCGTTGTTTAATGATGGAAATGAATGTTCCCAAATTCCTATGGGGTGAAGCTGTGATGACTGCTGCATATCTGATCAATAGGATGCCAACAAGAGTACTTGGTGATAAAACACCTTTAGAATGTTTAACTGGTAAAACAACTTATGTGGTTCCACCAAAGGTGTTTGGGTGTGTATGCTTTGTAAGAGATCATAGGCCGTCTATGGGTAAGTTAGACCCAAGGGCTTTAAAATGTGTATTTGTTGGGTATTCTGGTAAGCAAAAGGGGTATAAATGCTGGTGTCCGTCAGAGAGGAGAATGTTTATCAGCATGGATGTTACTTTTAGAGAGAATGCACCCTTTTATGGGGAACCAACTGACTTGACTGATGTGTTTCCTGATTTGTTCAATGATGATAGCTCAGATGGAGTCTTGAGGACAGGGGGAGATGAGAGAAGAGAAGACAATGATGCAACTTCACAGAAGATGATTGTTGGAGTAATTCCAACTAGAGATGAGCCTGATGGTAGAGATGAAGATGAGCCTGATGATAGATATGAAGATACATCAAATGCTGAACAAGATCACACTCAGGGGGAGCAGCAGGAGTATCAAAATAAAGGATCAAGGTGGCCACAAAACCTTAAGGTGTACACACGGAGACAGAGAGCTGAGAATGATCAAGTGCAAAGGGAGGAAGAAATCACATTGAGCCAAAATCCTGAAGCCCAAGTACAGCCAGATTTGCATGACTCAAGTTCAAGTCCTTCTGCAAGTGATGGTATAATCTCTCCTCCACATGATGATTTAGATCTCCCTATAGCTCTAAGAAAACAATCTCGCACTACTGCTGGTAAATTACCATCAAATCTGTCCCAATATGATGTCTCTAATTACGTTTCATATTCATCTATGGGCCCCCAATACAAAGCATTCATAGCTGCAATGGACTCTACTTTACCTATACCACATAACTAGCAGGAAGCAAAACAATACCCAGAATGGAGGAAAGCTATGATGGAGGCACTTGACAAAAACAATACTTGGGTACTTGCTACTCTTCCTCCTAATAAGAAGATTGTTGGTTGTAAATGGGTATTTACCGTAAAACAAAATCCAGATGGTAAAGTGGAAAGATATAGAGCTAGATTGGTGGCAAAGGGCTATAGCCAAACTTATGGAGTGGATTATGATGAGACTTTCGCACCAGTGGCAAAAATGAACACTATTAGGGTCGTTATATCTATTGCAGCAAACAATAAGTGGAAAGTGTTTCAAATGGATGTAAAAATGCTTTCCTTCATGGAGACCTGCATGAAGAGGTGTATATGGAGATTCCTCCGGGTTTTAATAGCAGAGAAACTGTTGGTAAAGTGTGCAGGTTAAGAAAATCTCTTTATGGGCTGAAACAATCTCCTAGAGCTTGGTTTGGGAGGTTTAGGAAGGAAATATGCTCTATGGGCTATCGACAAAGCAATGCAGATCACACCCTCTTCTTTAAACACCGAGGTGGCAAGATTGCTATTATTATTGTGTATGTTGATGATATTGTGATCACAGGTAATGATGATGATGGGATAGCATGCTTGAAGAAGATGTTGGCAAAATCATTTGAAGTCAAGGATCTGGGTTTTCTTCATTATTTCCTAGGCATTGAGGTTGTATATAGACCACAAGGTATTTATCTATCCCAACGAAAATGTGTGCTCGATTTACTTGCTGAGACTGGGATGCTAGGGTGTAAACTAGCTTCCACACCTATAGAGCTGAATCATCGTACTCGTGCTGACCTGGGAGACACACTAGATAAAAAATTACCAGAGACTTGTGGGGCGCTTGATGTATTTATCACATACTAGACCAGATATTGCATATGCTGTTAGTATTGTCAGTCGATATATGCATGATCCCAGAACCAGTCATATGGATATTGTAAAACGAATCTTGAGATATCTTAAAAGCTGCCCTGGGAAGGGAATTCTGTTTTCCAAGAACGGGCATCTAAAAATAGAAGTGTACACAGATGCAGATTGGGCTGGGTGTTTGGATGATAGAAAATCTACCTCTGGGTACTGTATGTTCATCGGTGGTAATTTAGTGAGCTGGAGGAGTAAAAAGCAAAGTGTTGTTGCAAGGTCAACAGCGGAAGCGGAATTTAGGTCTATGGCCTCAGGATTCTGTGAATTAATATGGCTGAAGTTGTTGCTAAAGGAGCTTAAATTGTTTGACAATACACCTCTTCGTGTGTATTGTGATAACCAAGCTACAATCAAAATTGTGAACAATCCTGTATACCATGACAGGACAAAACACATTGAAATAGATCGGCACTTTATCAAAGAGAAATTAGATGAAGGGGTAATTCAGGTTTGTTATGTTAGATCTGGGGAACAACTAGCTTATGTATTAACAAAAGGTGTCTGTAATGTAACTTTCATGAAATTATGTAGCAAGATGGGGCTTGTGGATATTTTCGCCCCATCTTGAGGGGGAGTGTTGTAGGGGCTTAGTTGAGGATAGGAAAGAAAGAGAGGTAAAAAATGTAAAAGTATCAAACTCACCTGTATATCTCTGTATGTGGAGGAATGAAGGAGTAACTTCCAGAGAAATCCAATCCCCATCGAGTCTACTATAGCGCTAGCGGTTTTCTACACTAGGATAAGAAAAAAGGCAAAATACTTCTATATAGGGTTGCCACCATAGAACTTGACTGAAGACTCGAACTGTTGAATTAAGCTTCATCGGGTTCATCATCATTGTCCTCATTGGAGAAGTCCTCCTGCAACTCCTTGCCAGAGGCAATAGAGTCATCCCCCATAAGCTCACTGATTCCAAATTTGTCGAAGAGATTCTTTACCACAGCACTTCTTAGGGGTGGAACAGTAGGTGCACAGGCCAGACAGTTCCTGTCAAAATAGGTTTTTGCTCTAAGACCCTTAGAAAGGGCAAGGAGCCTGTCACTTCTTCTGACAGCAGTAGCCACCATAGGGGCAGCAAGCTTGCGCTTCTTTATATGGATTGCTGAGGTAGAAGGAGGAGCTTGGAGGTTGGCATATCTTCTAGGAGCCTGTGGAGTTGAAAAACCCTGAGTATCTTCCTTGCAGGCAATGGATAGAGAGCAAACTGGTGGGGTAGAGGCTGGACAAACCCTTGGCAAAGCAAACTCTCGGTTCTCAGCAGAAGGGAGCTGAGAAGACGTAGCAATGATATTCCAAATTCTTGACTGCGTAAGGGATTTGGTCCACTCAAAATCGTCAGGGGACATAAGTTTTGCAGTGACAAAGTCTGTCCACTCAGCTGGGACAGTAATACTGCCCGATGAGTTGCAGCTCGGCTTGAAGAAGTTAGTCCAGGCAGCAGTTCCTTCTTTGGAGTAGGCAGGCAAATCTGGAACCTCAGAGTGAACGACAAACTCTGGAACAAGGACCATGCCAATATGGAGGTTCTGATGAAACATATCTTGAGCAACTGGAGCTGGCGCCCCATTAACCGACCCATCAGAGGAGCTAGGTAGCGAGCTTAGGGTCAGGGTAATGGAGCTGTTGTCATCGTGAATATTGGCAGCAGGTACATTGTCCATAACCATTTGGTTCTGCTGAGGGGGATTAACAGGATTAAGCAGGTCATTAAGCTCCAGGAAACCTGGCTCATCCAAATGGTGTGGAGCGGCGTTAAGATCAAAATCAGCTGCTGGCGGTACCATGTTCAGATCAAGACCCCCATTTTCCTGCAATATAAAGTTCATATTCTGACCTGCAACATTGAACTGAGGGTTTGCGACAAACTGAGGAGCGGCTGCAGCAATGGCATCATTCTGGGGCCAAGCAGGCCAGTCTGCAGCCAAATTCTGTCCAGGAGTAAAAACTGGCTGCGGTTGAAAAGGCACTACAGGCAGCGGGTGATGAGTGGAGCCATCAGCAGGAGGGACCTCATCATCTTGTGCTACATTGCCAAGTAGTTGAGAACTGAGGATAAACACAGGCACTGACCAGGACTCTCCCTGGAAGTTATCCCCATCTGAAACAACACAACTGTAAGGGATGGATTCAAGAGATACTACTCTGACTTTGATGACAACAGAACCGTAGGAGCTGGCCTCTTCATCCCAAGCAATAAGAACCCCAAAATCCTTTATTGCACCTCTGATGTGATCAACAGTCCACAAATCGAGGGGAAAGTCTAGCAGAAGCAACCAGCATTCTTGGTTATAAGTAAATGCTCTACGATTGATCCCCTCATTGTGCTTAACAAAAGAGATTAATCTGCCTTGAAAGTTATGCGGACTGTGGGTAACAACTAACAAGCCAGTCAAAATGCCCAAATAAAGTGCCCATACCGTGACGTAGTGATAGCTTTTTTTAGATAAAAGGTTTTTAAGCCCTGCTTTAAATTAATAAAGCTCACAAGATTCACCGCAGATTCGGAATACATCACGCTGGGCATACAGCTTAGCCTTTTTTTGAATTGAGGGGCTCAGCCCCCGATTTCATTAAAGATGAAACCAGAAAATGAGGTTTTTGTCACATCCCAACTCACACGCCCAAACGACACTACAGATTGGGCCTCCCAGAACAAAGCTAAAAGAAAAAGAGTCTAGACAAACAACCAGGAACACAAGCTACAGGACATAATTTTTCCCTATTACAACCTACACTCTGGAGCACAGAAACGTCACAGACACAGTCTCTTGTTTGTCTTCAACATATCACAACCTGGCAACTTCCTCTCCTTTTTTTCTGGGGCTAACAAATTCAGCCAGCATCGATCCTTTTCGTCAGAGGCCCCCAGCCAGCCCGCTTGTGAAAAATTTCAGTTGCTACTTTTGCTAGACGCCGCGCCGCGTTGCGAAGCCCCGGCCGCACGCCTGTTCTCTGCATAATCGACCAATATTCCATAGAATTAGCTATGCTATACATTATTGCAGTCGGATCATACGGGTAGATATGATCAAACACAGCAGCATTTCTGGTTTTCCAAATCAACCAGACAATCGCCGCAACACCCACTGAAATTAAACTCCTATCACCAGAAGGGAAATGCATAATCCATCCACTCAGGCCCTGGAAGCAAGCAGGTACATCCATTACCCCTGTCGCACAGCTAACAACACCCCAGACATATTTTGCCATAGGACATTTAAAGAACAAATGGTCTATGGTCTCAACATCATCACAAAAACAACATTTGTTATCCTTACCTTTCCAACCCCTTTTAATTAAAACATCTTTCGTAAGAATACTCTTATGAAAAGCTAACCACAGAAAAACTTTAATTTTCAAAGGAACTCTCACAGCCCAGATATTCCTATGCGACCATTTAACTGAACTCAGTTTCAAAGCTAAGTACATAGATTTAACTGAAAAGTTCCCAGATTTAGTTAGGACCCATCTACATCTGTCCTCCCCCTCTACTAGCCTTACACCCATGCACAGAGTTTGCAACTCCTGCCACATAGCTGCAGTTTCTCCCCACAAGGTTCTCCTGAATTTGTTTCAAACACTTCAGCAATCAACACATTTTTACTCAATGTCAGATTATATAACCTGCTAAATCTCTGACACAAAGGTATGTCCCCTAGCCACAAATCTTCCCAAAACCTAGTTCTCTTACCATTACCTACTACTTTCCTACAGAACCTAAGAAAATAATCGTTTACACCCATCAAGCTTTGCCAAAAATGCGACTGCCCAGGTTTTTTGACACAAGCCGAAAGGTTTTTTTTCACATATTTTTTCCTTACCAAAGCTTGCCAAATACCCTCCTCATTCTCTAACCTCCAAAGCCATTTACTAAGTAAACATACATTCATTACTTTTAAATCTACCACTCCCAAACCCCCTAGTTCAATGGGTTGGCAGACTTTTTTCCACCCAACCAAATGATATTTTCTAGCCCCTGCCCCTTCCTGCCAAAGCAGTCTCTTCATAAAAAATTCAATTTTCTTACACGGCCCTCTAGGTAGCTCAAACATGGACATCATATAATAAGGCACATTACTCAAGCAACCTTTTAACAAAATCAGCCTACCCCCATAAGAATTTTGTTTCCCAGCCCAATTATGAAGTTTACTCTCTACTTTCCCTTCAGCTTCACCCCAATCACTATTGCTTAATCTAACACAGTCCATTGGTACACCAAGATACTTAAAAGGTATTTTCCCCACACCACAAGTAAAAATAGCAGAATACTCATCTACTTTGTTTTTTGCATCCCCAAAACAATAAAGCTCACTTTTGTGAAAGTTGATTTTCAAACCAGACAATTGTTCAAAAATACAAAGGATACCTTTTAAATTCCTAGCACTCTCCAAGTCATCTTTGAACAAGAATATAGTATCATCTGCGTACTGTAGCATACTCACTCCATCCTCTACTAGATTATCCCCTAAACTATCAATGAGACCATTATCTACAGCAATCTGGATAAGCATGTTCAGTACATCTATAGCCATATTAAAAAGGATGGGAGAAAGAGGATCCCCCTGCCTAAGACCTTTCCTAGATTCAAAAAAAGTACCTATACAATCGTTTGCTAGTACTGCAACTTTACCATGTGTCACAGATTCCATTACTAGCTCTACAAACTTGATAGGGAACCCTTTTTGTACCATGACTTCTCGCAAAAAACTCCAATTAATCTTATCATACGCCTTCTCGAAATCAACCTTAAATAACACAGCATCTACTTTTTTCTTATGGACCTCATGCATTACTTCATGCAGCACTACCACCCCATCTAAGATAAATCTCCCTTTTATAAAAGCTGACTGTACAGGAGAGACTATTTTATTAGCAACAACATTTACCCTATTGTTAATTACTTTTGTGAAAATCTTAAAAAGAACATTTAAGAGACATATTGGTCTGTACTGCTGTATAGACTTGGCATCTACACTTTTTGGTAACAAAGTCAAAATGCCATAATTAAATCTAGAAATATTCAGTACCCCATCATACCAATCTCGAAAAAGCTGGAACAAATCTTTATTAACTAATGGCCAAAAAACTTGATAGAATTCAATGGGCATGCCATCAGGCCCTGGCGCTTTATTTTTTTTCATTTGGAAAACAGCAGTTTTAATTTCCTCCATGGTAAAAGCTCTACTGAGTTGCTCTCTGTCAAAATCATCCAACACACTAGGCATTACTAAATTCATACTAATATTACCAACATTATCATCAGGGCCAAACAGTTTTTTATAGAAGTCAGTGGCATACTCTAGAATTTCCACATCTCCTTCTATTACTCCATCTTCTTGCTGTAAAGAAACTATCTTATTCTTTCTTCTCCTACCACTAGCTTTACTTATAAAGTAAGATGTCAAAGCGTCCCCTTCCAAAATTTCTTTTTCTTTTGCCCTCTGGAACCACATAACCTCCTCTTCTTTATAAATCTTATTTAATTTAAAATCTAACTCCTTTCTAATCAAGTATTTCTCAGCAGTTAAACCTACCATTTCACTATTCTTATCTATTTCATCAATGGCCTCAGACAAAATCTTCTTTTGCCTCTTATAATACCAAATGTAGTTCAGGTTCCAGCCCTTCAAAGTTTTCCTAAGTTTCCTAAACCTATTCTGCCATCTGCTAGCATTACTGTTACCAGGGAAAAACCATTCCAAACTCTACTAACTACATCTACCAAATCATCCCGCAAGAACCAACACAATTCAAATTTAAAGGGTATATCCATCTTTGGAACATTAAGTCCAAAATCAACAACAATAGGGGCATGGTCAGACAGTTCCCTCGTCAAAACTTTAAGGAATACAAGAGGATACATCTATTCCCAAGAAAGTGACATAAGGACTCTATCAAGCTTTTTAAGAGTAGGATTTTCATGGTTATTAAACCATGTATATCTCCTACCCGGCATCTCTATCTCTTTCAACCCCCAATGTTCTATGACAGCATTAGAAAGTGTGGACCACTTATTAAGTATAATTTCTTTGTTACATTCATCAACATTCCTAATCAAGTTAAAATCTCCCCCAATTAAAATGGGGAGACCATTTCTATTTTGAAAAACATTAACCAGTTCTACTATAAAACTTTCTTTATCTCTACTATGAGGAGCTCCATAAATGTTCACTAAATTCCATTTACTTCCAGTTTTAATATCTTCCACCACTATTTTTATGAAAAATCTCCCTACTTCACTCTCTACTATTCTTAAGAAAGCCTTATTAACTCCCAGCAGCATCCCTCCCCCCAAACCAATGGAAGGGACTTCAACCCAAGAGAAGTCATTTCTACCACAGATTTTATCTAACTCAACAGCAGTAAAACCAGATTTTTTAGTCTCCTGCAAACCTATAAAAGACAGCCTGTAATCATGTATAGCAGATCTAATAAAACTTTTCTTTATATCCTCCCCAATCCCTCTGGGATTCCAGAAGATACCAGCCATTAATTAAAATAATTTAATCCCATTATATATATGTCGCCCTCTACCTCTTCCTACATATACACCTCTACCTCTACTACTCCTTATGGGATTCCTTTTACTCATTATACTAGCTAGTCCTCTAATACACTCATCTAATTCAATATCATCCTCATCCATACCCTCATCCTCAGATGACAGGTCCTGGACATGATCAGGAGTCATACACTCTACATCTCTCTGTTTTGCATCAATCTGACCATTCTTTCTACTACTAGCATTAAACATATTGGCTCTAGCTTCCTCTAATTTTTGTATCGCCTCTACTGTACTTCTAATTTCATCCTCATTATCTCCTAACTTTACCCCTACAGTATCCGCTATTTGCTGTAAAGATAAATGTGCAGTGTTTGGTATAGGGATGTCACCATAATTACCTTGAGGGTTTTCCAAGTTCCTTGCAAGCGCCCTTTCTGCTGCCTTATCCATCACATGCTTGTCCCCTTCATCCCTTGAAGATCTCCTCCTGTTCTCATCTACTACAGGTTCTTTGGCCTTGGATTTCCCCACAGCTCCAGCCTCAGCTCCCCTCACTGTTAATTCCTCATCACTATCTGTTATAGGTGGAAACCTGAGCGCATATTCCTTTTCAACCTTCTCCTTCATTGCTTGACCAAACACCTCCAGGTCTGTGTTATTAATGTCCAATCCTTTGTTACTCTCCTGGGAGTCACTATAATCCAAATGATCAGTGTGAGCATCTAGCATAGCTGCATCGTCAGCATATTTCCTGTTGATTTCCTCCACAGCCTCTCCACCAACAGGCACCTGATTTTTTCTCTCCATCTGCAATTGTTTGGCAAGCATCACAGTCCTAAGATGTATCTCCTCCCTCTTATTCTGTTCCACCAGTTCTTCAGACATTTCTCTCTGTTCTGCCCCATCCACATTCATTGCATTTTTAGAACCACATTCCTGGTGTTCTCCACTAACATTTGGATTTCTCATTTTTTTTAATCTCTCTATCTTTGTCCCTCTTATTTGGTGTCCTGTTCCCCTGTTCTGTCTCCTCTATAATCACACCATCTCTCAGAAACCCCCTGGCTCCACTACTTCCTCTACATCAAAATAGATATAGTAAATGTAGGGGTCCTCTGTAAGCTCAACCACTGATGGTATCTTCTTTGGGTTTCTGACACCCACTTTGACCCTAATAATATCTGTCTGTCTATATCCAAGCATATCAACTTCCTGTACTGTCCCCAACATGGAAGCTATCTCTGAGAAACCATCCTTGTGAAGCATAGATGGAGGGGCACCTGTAATTCTAACCCAAACTGAGAACAATTTGAACTTGGCCAAGGAAACTGAGTCCATTTTGATCACTTTAACAATAACCTTAGTCCCTTTCAGCCCAAACTGTGGATAATCAGCTAATTCCTGCAGCCTTGCAAATGACTGAAATTTCACCGAGAACACCTTCTCTCCACATTCTTTGATCTTCCATTTACCTCCCCAAGGAAACTGTGATCCAAAAGCAACAGCCAATTGTTCCTCTGTAATCACTCCATCAAGAATTTGCACTAAACCAGACGCCACAACATTTGTTCCAGTATCTTTTCTACCAGTCTACGCCACCAGCAGCTGAAGACCATTAGCACCACATCCAGCGAGTTTCAACACTGGAAAAGGTTTGTTGAGCATACCACATTTCTCAGAAATATGTGCGTTAAGCTTCCCACAATTTATGCAATACAACTCTGCTTTACACACCTTCACTTGATGGCCTGCTCGTTGCATCTGAAACAGACCGCCCCTTTTGAAGTCACAGCCTCTACTTGATCAGCCATTTTTGCCTTACCCTTCCCTTCACCATCTGCTTTCGATCCTTGAGCACTACCAGCTGACCCAGCACTGTTTGACCTCTGAACCACCCCTTGCCGTTTAGAAAAATTCCCTCCGCCTCTAGAATCTTGCCCCACCCCTTGTCCCAAAGGCTGCTGAAACGGATTGTTGAAACCCATTGGGGGAGCCCCCTGATACCCTCCCCTCCATTGATTCTGATCATGTGGAAACATACTAGGTACAGGCTGAGCGTAGTTGGCGTTGCTGAAATTGTTGAAGTTCTGCGCCGCAGGATTGATGCCAAAGCCACCATTGAAGCCCTGAAAACCTTCAGAGTAAATCAGCCGTGTGGTACCTCTCCCACCTCTGCCCTCACCCCAGTTGCTCTGCCAACTGTTCCCCACTCCACCACCCCCGGAATTACCACCATCTCTCGCTCCTCTCCAATCTTTCCTCCCTCCTCCCGCCATCCTCTCTGTGGATCTTGAGTAAGCCGCCTCTACCCTCGCCGCCGCCGTTCTCCTCTCTTCTCCCCTCTCACCAGAATTAGGTTTACCTCCCTCGAGTCTCAGACCTTGTACCAACACCTGGATCGACTCCAAAGGCAAGGGCACTAGAGAAGGACTGGACCTGTTTCGGCCCAACTCACACGGCCCATCTGGAACCGGATTCGTCTCCCTCCCATCTTTGCTGACGTCATCCTCAACATCAGAGCTCTACATCCTTGCCCTCTGCATTGCCGCAGCTAGAACTTCTCCAATCGACAGTAATGGCGGAACCGGAACCGGCTTCGTCCAAGGCACTGCACCAAATGGCAACGCCCTTGCCATTGGAGCAGCTACCACAGCACCACGCTTCCATCGTGAACAAGACAACTCTACCACACTCGGCGAACTTGCCCTTCCCGGAAACCGGCATCACCGACGGTAGAACTACCTTGCTCGGCTTGATGACGTTGATCTCTACCACACTCGGCGAACTCCGCGTACTCACCTCCTCTTCATACGAATCCTCACTTTCAACCCACCAGAACCGCCCGAATTGCTGAATTCCCTTCACCGAGGAATCCCCGCTTTTCCCCGTTGCTTTTCTGACTCCATCTCCGTAGACTTGTTCCGATTCTCCTCCGACGGCTCGGCCATGATCTTCCGCTCCTCGTCGGAGGCGAGGCGTGCCTATAGAATCAGGAGCTTGCGCTCCACCTTCTCCTGATCCCGCTGCACCCGCTCCGACACCCGCTCGAGGCGCCCTCACAGAGCCCTCAGATGCGCCTCCTCGTACCCTCCTCTCCCCCACTGCTCCTCCTCCATCCTCACCCGCAACCCCCGAAGCGGCTCCCCTGCTCGATGGAGATGCTCCGACGAGCTGGTGGTGGTGGTGGTGGGATCGGGGTGGGGTGCGCACGATCGCCTGGGGCATCGCCTGCTGCTCTCTGTGTCAGTTTGATCCGCAAGCGCAGTCCTGACAACAAAGAGGTGCTGGCACTCTACCCTTATCTGCCCTGTGCGCTGTTTCAGTTACTGCGTGCGAAATTACGTGCTGAGCTTGGAGATTTTGGACTTTGCTTAGGCCCTCTAGCCAATTAGCCTTAAGTGCCTGTTTCCTGGTTCAGTCGCTTCCCGTTTTGGCCAAAATTATGGTTGATTCGCAAACAGCTTAGCCTAAAACACAAGAAGAAAAAGATACATCACGGGGCCGGCCTCCCCGTAACAAGCCGGCGCAAACCATCTCAACATACGGACGTAGTGATAGTAGCTAGGTCGTAAGAGCACCGGACCAAATACGCTTACAATTTTTATGCTACTCGACCAAGCAATTTGGAAACATCTAGTAATGTAAACTATAGTGTGGCTGCAGGTAGTGCCACGCTGACGGCTGCGTGCAGATAAAGATCTTTCTTCCGGCGGACAGTAATCCCCATATCCTCTGCCATGTCCAGGGTCTCTGGCTTAACCCCAGCCTCGAGCTCCCAATCAAAGGGGCCAATAGCTCCTGTGCGACGTTTTTCCATTGAATTGGACGCAGTGCGACATATTTGGAGAGAATAGCTCCCATGCGACGATTCTTAGCGCGTAAATAGCCCACATGCGACACAGGCATTAAACCGGTCGTCGACTTGTTTAATTAGCGCTAAGACATGCCCAAATTAATTAGCACAACACCAATCAAATTAATTAGGACCGTGCCCGCCCGCCCACGACCTGAACTGTCCGAGCCTTCCCGCGCACCATTCTTCAGCTCCGCGTTGGCGGCGACGGCGGCGGCGGCGGAGCCCTCTGTCTCAGCGGCGGCGGAGTCCTCTTCCTCGGCGGCGGCGGAGCCCTCTGTCTCAGCGGCGGCGGAGCCCTCTTCCTCGGCGGCTGCGGAACCCCTTAATCGGCGGCGGCCTTCATGGTTAGTGAATTCGTAGCTCTACTCTCAATCCGCCCCCCAATCCCGTCCGCCTGGATCTAAGCTCGTGCCTCTGTTTTGCTTCTTTGTAATCGATAGAAGGTGAGAGGGGGCCTCCCGGTGAGAGGAGTTCGTCGACCCGGTGCCCGTCGTCAGATCGAGAACGAGCTCGTCGACCCTGTGCCCGTGGTCAGATCGAGCGAGGATGCTGCTCGAACCTTTGAATATGCGGTGACTTTCTTTCCATCAACGGCAAAATTAGTTGATGGTAGCATGGAGACCATCGAGAGAGACACAGTTGTGAAATGGGAGGTTGATTGTGCAGAGATTGATCCTACTGAATTACAGAAGATGGAAGAGAAGGCGGTGAGGAAATTGGTGGAGAAAATTGGGGAAACTGTGGTTTGGGGTCCAGAGCAGGAGGTTTCACTGTTGCGGTATGATGATTTCAAAGGAGAGTATGTCAGAATTGAAGATGGTGAGCACATTATTGATGAAATCGATAGGCAAGAGGGCTGGGTAAGCCTCAGAGTTGATTTTTTGCTGAACTCGTTGATCTGCATACTGATTCGAAGGTGGGTTATGTGCCTTCACACTTGGCAATGCAGAAGGCAGATGCTGATTGGATTGCACATAGGCAGATTGTTCCCATTATTACAGATGTGACAGTAATAGCCGATGAGGCTAATGCAGATGCACAAGAGCAAAATGTTGCTGTTGTTGATTGGAATGCAGTTGAATTGGAGGAGCATACTGATTTGGTTATTGCACCAATTGCTGACACTGAGATGGCCAAACTATTTGGCATTCCAGTCGATGAGAGAGAGGAGGAGGAGGAGAGGGAGGAAGGTAGTGATAATTCTGACAGAGAATTTTGTGAAGATGTAGATGAACAGTTGATGGAAGATGCTGCAGATTATGTAGATGATGCACATACTGATGAGCTGGTGCATGTGTATGACAAGGAAAACCCTGTCATTCAAGTGGGAAAGTTGTGGTCAAACATGGATGAGTTCAGGTTGTCTTTCAAGACTTATGCAGTCAGACATCAGTTTGATGCCAAGACAGTTTGGACTGATAGAAAGAAGTTTTATGCTAAGTGCAGAGGTTTTGATGGTAGTGGTGTGAGACCTTGCAAGTGGTACATATCTGCTAGAGTGCAGCCTGATGGAAGTACAGTCAGGGTTAACCAAATCCCTCATGAACATACTTGTCTTACAACTTCACAAAAGTATCAAGCATGACATCACAGATTTGGGTTGCAGAAAAGATAACTCCAATATTGGCTAAAACACCAAACACTACTGCCAAAAGACTGAAAGTAGACTTGGAAAAGTTGTACCCCATTAAACTGAATTATACCACAGTGTGGAAGGCTAAACAAAGGGCAATGAAGAATTTGTATGGTGATTGGGCAAACACATTTAGGATGCTTTACAATTTCCAAGCAGAGGTGGAGAAAAGGTCACCTGGCAGTGTTGTGGAGATAGATACAGAGATATCAGAGGATGGCAAGGTTTATTTCTCCAAATTCTTTATGGCTTTAAAACCTTGCATTGATGGCTTCAAAGCAGGATGTCGTCCATATTTGAGCATAGACTCATCATTTTTGACAGGGAAATGGAATGGTCAGTTGGCAGCATGCAATGCTCTAGATGGACACAACTGGATGTTTCCTGTTGCTGTTGGCTTATTTCAGTCAGAGACAGAGGCTTCATGGACATGGTTCATGATGCAGCTGAAAAGAAGCTTAGGGCCAGTGTCACCTTTGGCAATACACACAGATGCATGCAAAGGTCTTGAAAATGCAGTTAAAAATGTGTTCCCACATGCTGAGCAGAGGGAGTGCTTTGGCCATTTGTGGATGAATTTGATAAAAAAGTTCAGAGGAGATGAATTTGGGAGAATGTGGCCAGCAGCAAGATCTTACACTAAACAGACACATTCATATCATCTTGGTAAGGTAATGGCAACATGCGAGGAGTTTGGTACATGGTTGAACACCTACCATTCTTTATTATGGTACAGGTCAGGATTCAACACTGCCATCAAGTGTGATCATATCAACAACAATTTGGCAGAAAGTTTCAACAACAAGGTGAAGGAGCTAAAAGATTTGCCTGTGCATGACATGGTTGACCAAATCAGGATCATGCTCATGAGGATGTGGGAATTGAGAAAAAAGATTGGTGATTGTCTGCAAGGTGATAAACTTCCAGCAGTGGTGCAACAGGTGGTCAACAGAAGCAGAAGTCTTACACATTTGTCTGTTGAAAAATCATCACTGTGGGGTGCTGAAGTTAGAGACAACAAGACTGGAAGGAGGCATGTTGTTGACACTGATAAACATGATTGCAGTTGCCTCGAGTGGCAACACACTGGTAAACCATGCGAGCATGCCATTCTATTCTTAGCCTCACAGCCCAAGTTAAACATGCATCCATATCTGCATGAATATTATTCGGTAGCAAAATTCAAAGCTGCATATGCAACTCCAATCCCACCTCTTACAGATCAGTCACAGTGGCCAGAAAAGCCACTTGAATTTTCCATGTGTCCTCCTCTTACAAAAAGAAAGGCAGGCAGACCTAAACAGAGTAGATTCAAGGCATGGTTTGAAAAAGGTGGGAGTAGTAAGAAGGGCAAGGACAAGAAAGATGGAAAGCCAAAAAGGGTTCAAAAGGGTAGCAAAAATAGATGCAAGCGGTGCCAAATACTTGGGCACAGAGAGGGATCTAGACACTGCATTTTCTCTGCTCCTAAGCCTAGACAGTATGTGCTTATTTGTGTTTTTTTTCATATTGTGCTTATTTTTGTGTTTTTTTCATATTGTGCTTTGTTGTTTTCAGGAGGAAGGCTCCAAGTCAGCCTCTTGTTGTTGAACAGTGTTGGCCAACAAAAAGAGCAAGAGTCAGTGGCTGCAGAAGGAAGAGAAGTGAGTGGCAACAATTTGGCACTGAAACTGAAGAAACTGCAGCTGGTGTCACTGAAACTGAAGAAACTGCATTCGAAATGCACACTGTCGACACTGTCGAAACTGAAGAAATGGAGGTGCACACTGTCGACACTGTCGACACTGAAGAAACTGAAGAAATGGTGCACACTGTCGACACTGTCGACACTGAAGAAACTGAAGAAATGGTGCACACTGAACCTACTTTCCAGTTTCAGTCGACTCCAGTGAAGAAAACCAAGATGATCAGTGAACTTGTGGGTGCAGTGCAACCCAAAACCAGAAATGCTAAGGCGAAGAAGGGTACACGGCGTGGTCGGAAGAAATAGAACTGAAATTCAAAACTGTTGGGCATGTAATAATATTTGTTGGACACTATTTATGGCATGTAATAATATTTGTTGGGCACTATGTATGGCATGTAATAATAGTTTGGTTATTGTTTTCAAACTGAAATTCAAATTTCGTTAAATTCAAATTTCGGTTGAAATTCAAATTTGGACTGAAGTTGAACTTTTGACTCGGGTTGGATGTTTCAATGCCACCTCAACTCAATTTTGTATGTTATCTGATCATTCTGAGTCCTTTTGTTAAGTTAGACTCCTAGTCATCAAAAGTGTGTTTCAAATGACCCCCAAAGGTAGGGTAAACACCCTCATTTCTAAGCAACTTTTTTTTTCATCTTCTCTAAATCATCCCCAAACCTCACAATAGGTTCATTTTAGTGTGACTAAGAAGGATCCAAGCTTACTTTTAAAATTTGGTGTGTAAAATTTGTTTAAATGTTGGTCAAACTTAGGGTTTGACCAAATTTGAAATAATCACAAAATATTCAAAAAATATCAAAAAAATTGAAAACCAGTGCACATTGTCTTATAATGTCATATACTACCTTTTGGATCTTATAAAAAAGTTATATACACATTCAAGCTCTCTGTTCATTCATAAGATGTGATATCGGCAGAACTCTGCCGTATGAAGTCAAGGTTGAAGAGAGGTGGTTTAAGGTTTTGAAAATGAAATCTTTCAAAACCTCACAAAAGGTTCATTTTGGTGTAACTAAGAAGGATCCAAGCTTACTTTTCCAATTTGGTGTGTAAAACTTGTTTAAATGTTGGTCAAACTTGGCTTTGACCAAATTTGAAATAATCACAAAATATTCAAAAAATATCAAAAAAATGGAAAACCAATGCACATTGTCTTATAATGTCATATACTAACATCTCCAATTGATAAACAAGGTCTAGGTACATTCAAACAAAATATATGGCAATGTGGTGTGAAATCACACATCTCAAACTATGAACTCTCATATGTGAAGAGAGGTGGTTTAAGGTTTTGAAAATGAAATCTTTCAAAACCTCACAAAAGGTTCATTTTGGTGTAACTAAGAAGGATCCAAGCTTACTTTTCCAATTTGGTGTGTAAAACTTGTTTAAATGTTGGAACTTGGCTTTGACCAAATTTGAAATAATCACAAAATATTCAAAAAATATCAAAAAAATGGAAAACCAATGCACATTGTCTTATAATGTCATATACTAACATCTCCAATTGATAAACAAGGTCTAGGTACATTCAAACAAAATATATGGCAATGTGGTGTGAAATCACACATCTCAAACTATGAACTCTCATATGTGAAGAGAGGTGGTTTAAGGTTTTGAAAATGAAATCTTTCAAAACCTCACAAAAGGTTCATTTTGGTGTAACTAAGAAGGATCCAAGCTTACTTTTCCAATTTGGTGTGTAAAACTTGTTTAAATGTTGGTCAAACTTGGCTTTGACCAAATTTGAAATAATCACAAAATATTCAAAAAATATCAAAAAAATGGAAAACCAATGCACATTGTCTTATAATGTCATATACTAACATCTCCAATTGATAAACAAGGTCTAGGTACATTCAAACAAAATATATGGCAATGTGGTGTGAAATCACACATCTCAAACTATGAACTCTCATATGTGAAGAGAGGTGGTTTAAGGTTTTGAAAATGAAATCTTTCAAAACCTCACAAAAGGTTCATTTTGGTGTAACTAAGAAGGATCCAAGCTTACTTTTCCAATTGGTGTGTAAAACTTGTTTAAATGTTGGTCAAACTTGGCTTTGACCAAATTTGAAATAATCACAAAATATTCAAAAAATATCAAAAAAATGGAAAACCAATGCACATTGTCTTATAATGTCATATACTAACATCTCCTAGCTTTGGAGGACATTTTGACAAGGTCGAAAAAAAAGTTGTTAGAAATGGGGTCCTTTCCCCTAGCTTTGGAGGCCATTTCTATCACGTTTCCGACAACGATGAGTTGTGTCTCACAAAATAGATCAGGGCAACCATGGGAAGTGTTGTACATTAAAGACAACTTAGTAAGCTCAAACAAACATACAAAAGTACAAAGTTGAATTTAGCATCATATTTCAATTTCGGCCAAAATTTGGACAAGATACTAAAATTTAGTAATATAGAGAAAACCCCTCTTAACCTAACCCTAGTAGCTGCTCAAAACCGTCTTAACCTAACTCTAGTAGCTGCTCAAAACCCCTCTAAACCAAACACCTAGTAGATGCTCATATCGGGCTATATATCTATGTGTTGAGTCGGGCTATATTTCATGTGTTATATACCGATTATTATTCTGCGGCAAACCCCTCTAAATTACCTAACGTTACTAGCTCCTCAAAACACCGCTAAACCAAACACTATTGCTGCTCATATCTGTTATATTCGAAAGCATTCTGTTTTGAAAGAATTTGGTAATATATGGAGAATACAAAACACATCTAAACCTTAGTAGCTCCTCAAAACACCTCTAAACCAAACCCTAGTCTTGCTATGCGTACAAAATTGCATAGCTTTTTGAATTTGCGTATTTTGCATCACACACATGGATCAATGCGTAAGTTGACTAGTAGCTTTTTTTGAATTTGCGTACGTGGATTGAAGCGTACGTGGTTTGAAGCGTACGTGGTTTGAAGCGTACGTGGTTTGCGTACGTGGTTTGAAGCGTCTCAGCCGTTGATCGCTCTTCGTGGATGGTTCAGATCTTGCGCAAGTGACACACGATCCGCGTGCTCGGTGGTTCTGCCCTCCGATTGGCTAGCGGTGCGTGGAGCGCGCGCCTCCGTTTGTTTTCTGTGTAACTGCATGCACCAACTGACTGGTGGGTCCCGTTCACATGCAGACGTTGCATGCATGCCGCAGCCACTCCCCTCGACGTAGCCTGCACACCTCGATGGAGGAAAAGCATCGTACCAGCGCTATTTTTTGCGATGCGTCGATTCAGCCCGTGTCTCTGCCGTCTCTTCGATGCATGCCCGCCCGCGTGCGCGTGTACACGCGTGCACATCAATGCTGGCCGCCGCCCGCGTCGCAGTCTGTACGCCGCCCTCCGGCCGGCCGCCGCGCGCATCTTTTCACGTATCGCACTAAATACACCACGGCCACGTCGATGGAGAAGAAACGCCACGTACCGCTCCTTCGTGTGTGCCCGTCTCTTTATAAGGCCCTCTCTTCTTCCTCTTCTCTCACACTCATCTCACAAGCCGCATAGCCCTCCTTCGTCAAGCCACATCCTTCCTCTTCTCCCTCCATAGCTAGCCACCATGCAGTACAACGGGCCTACGTTCCAGCGCCCTGCAGCCACCCCCGAGTGGCAGTACCCGCCCGGTGTCATCGTCGAGAACCAGCTCCGCATCTGGGCCTTCTCGAGGTGGAGGGGCGCAAGGGAGTTTGCGCAATACTTCCTCTCGTCGGGCTACCGCCACCTTCCCCCGGGCTCCCCGCGCATGTTCCGGATCGAGGACTTCTTCGACGGTTCCGGCCGGAACCGTCTCGTCATCGGCCACTACGTTGTCTTCACCAACAGCTTCGACGCTTACCACCTCCTTGGGCAGGTGTTCTTTTTTGGATGCGAGTTCATCGCATTCACCAACTTCAACATCTACACCAACTTCACCGACATCTACCGCTTCCAAGGCCGCATTCACTCCCTCCCCTACAACATGGAGGAGGACGACGACGAGTGAGGGGTGAGCCACCCCGGCCGACGGAGGAGCCAAGGAGAAGGAGAAGGAGGAGCTGTACCGTGTCGTTTTATTTCTGTTTAATGTCGTTTATTTCCTTGTTAGTCGTTTGCTTGGGCATATATGCCCCTATCTACTTTATTTTCTCTAGTTATTAGTCGTTTGCTTGGGCATATAGCCCCTACTTTATTTCCTTGTAAGATGATGCCCATATATATCGGGCTTGTGTAAGGTTAGTAAGTGCATGCGCTACTGCCCGTGCTACTATATATTATGTAAGGTTAATTATTAAGTGCTACTAGTGTGTGATGCTACTATGTTTTATGTGTGATGCTACTATGTTTTATGTGTGATGCTACTATATTATGTGTCATTTTTTCCTTTTGCCAAGCAAGTAACAAGGGAAAAAGTAAAACATGAGCTACCTTTTAGCCGAAGCAACATTTGTTACAACAAGCTAAAACAAGTACATAAGTTTGCCTCTAAGAAAAATGTGTTACACCAAGCTAAAACAAGAAAATATATGTGCATTTGCCTCTATGTGTGCCTCTACGCAAAAATTTATTTTTAAGGAATAAACCAAGCATTTTTTCTACACATGTGTGCCTCTATGCTATTAAAAAAGAGTGCCCATACGGGCGTGGGCCTTTTCTGGTCGGATCTGGGTAGATTATCAAGGCCCATCATCTCTTCGTCCTAAAAAAAACATTGCTATGAACTGTTGGCATGTTTACTCACGGGCCCGTTTACTCACAGCCCAACAACTAATCTGGCAGCCCATAACGTTTTTTTTTTGAAAACAACACTGTCGACTGAAGTTCACTGAAGAACTGTCTTCTGAACTTTTAACTGAAGAACAACTGGCCCGAACAATTTCGTTTCAATTCGATTAAGTTACATGAACTTGGCATGGCGCACACATCGCGTCCTCTGCCCTAACGACGGATAAACAACATGTAAAACAAAAACAGAGCAATGATAGCACAATAAAATCCAGCTGCCATCAAATTTGCTTGCTTCTGCAGATCGATCATCTGCTTCAGATGCTTCTTGATCTTCTTCAGTTCCTGGTTCAGTTCGCACTCTGCGGACACTGCACGATTGCACGCATTACTCGTCGTCGGCACGTCTCTGTCCGGGGAGGACGAGCTCCCCAAATCCAAATTCTGCACACCAAGCGACGGCCCCCAATTGAGCTCCCAGGTTGCGGCCCCGTTGGAATCAAGGTAGCCCTCCCTTCTAAGCCTCTCAAGATATATATCCATCCACTCGAAATGGGTACAGTTCTTCAAGATCTGAAAACGGAAACATGAACCCTAAATCAAAGATTTGCCGAGAAAACTCGAATTGGGGAGAAATCAGAGCAATTGGATGCGAAAGAACTGAGATCTAACCTTGCCATCCCTTCCTTCCTGTGTTTTGTTCGGGCATTTGACAAACTCGCGCCCGAGATTGCCATTCTCATCCGTCTTGGTCACCCACCGTTTAAGGGGCTCTGGGCGTGGGCATTTAGGACACCGAGTCAGCGGCACTGCGCCATACTTTGGCCATCTTGACTGCGAGGCGGAGGAGCTAGACATCGGTGCGCGTCGTCGCCGGAGAAGACAGAGGAAAGGGGAAGCAATGGCGGGCGCGGCGTCGAGCGCGGTCGGGCACGGGCGCGGTTGATTTCTAGCTGCGCTGAGGTGGGTCCCACACCGTGCGTACGTGGATAAGTGGTGGGTCCAATGTTCCAAACGGTCACTCCAGCCTAACGGTAACCCCAACCTAACAGCTAACGAGCGTTCAAGGGCCATGTCGCATGAGAGCTATTTACGCGTTCAGATGTGTCGCATGGGAGCTATTCAGTCCAAATATGTCGCACTCCTTCCAATTCGCTGAAAAAAACGTCGCATGTGAGCTATTTGCCCAATAAAAACAAGAAAAGCAATGAGCTAATTATGGAAACTACTGACGGGAGAGCAGGAAACCTGCAGCTACCTAGTGAGTGAGTGGTGCCGCTATCTGGTGTCCAGCCATCGCGTTGCCGTCGTCTTCTTCGTTGTTGGTGACGGCCTTGTACTCGTTCATTTTCACCTGACCCCATGAACATGCTGCATGTGGCGGCGCCTGAAAAAAAGGAGACGCAAGATGGAGAGCCAGTGGCCTTCCAGTACCCTGATGAGCAGACGACACCCGGACAGTCCGCCTGGATGGTCGCCGGCGTTCAGGTCGTGGATTCCGCGGATGAGTCGGTCTACGACAGCGGCATCCTCTGCGCAGGTGTCGCGACGACCTTAGGCCTCAGCAGGGTGGGGCGTGCGAGTCGACGGCTGAGCCCCGATGCCCAAAGGACAGGGTGCGCCGAGACGGCGGAGGGCATGGCGTAACACCTGCCTGCCGCGTTTCAACGCTGTGGAAGAGCGCGGCGAGACGGCGGCCTACGGGGCCTCTTAGGGCGCCTTCGTCCTGGATGTCGTCGGCACGGTGGTTTGGCATCGGGAGGAGCCGGAGAGGAGAGTCCCGACATCGACCGTAGGCTGGCGGCGGCGACCTAACCCTAGGGCAGATGTGATGGACATGGAAGGGAACGGTAGGAGGAACGTGCTGAGGCCTGGGAGTGTTTGTTTGCGATGCGGGAGCGGATTACGCTTTGACGGAAGATGTACTTGGCGGACGATGCTGGCGGTGGAGTACGGTCCGTCAACTTAAATTAGTAAGTGCACACCAAAGAAAACATTAGATTAAGGTAGCCGTCAGATTGAAACTAATGAGCTTGAACAATATGATTACTCTTTCTGCTCCTTCCTAATTCTAATGTTGACATGTTATAGTATAGCCTATATGGCTATCATAGTAATAACAAATTCGATTTTCCGTTAATGCAGGTGGGCATTACCAGCATATTAAATGGTTTTTTTTACAAATATTGTAGAAGCAGTAGATCTTTGGAGATTAGGTGCTGCCCTATTTTAGAGCCACTGCTGTAAAATAGGGCCACTGCCCTATTTTAGAGCCACTGCTGTCTGCTGGAGATGCTCTCAGACATCTCTGCCTGGACCATTAGGTGTGGTGAATAGATTGGTTGGATTGATGTGGACTCCATCATGCAAGCGACTCCTGGCTCTGCGGTGTTGAATTGAAGTAAGCTCCTCGCGGCGCCTCCGCACGACTTGAGCTTCGTCTTGGACTCGGGCCCGCTCTTCGGCCAGTCTACGGTTTGCTTCTGTGATATCAGCTAGTTGCCTCTCCAACGCAGTACGAGCGTTGGCTAATTCATCCGCCCTCTCTGCGGCATTATTTGCATTAATTTCCTTCGTCAATAGAGCCGGATCAAACTGATTTCCAGTGTTTCCAGACATGTAGACTCCCACAACACGGGCGCGCGCTGGCGACTCCTCATAATCTTCTTGCTCTATCCCATACCCAAGCCGATCCTCAAACAAGGGTAAGATAGACTCTGAATCTGCATCGTAATCTGAATCTGACTCTTGCAACATCTCTGGTTTCTCAGCTTGGGGTTCCTCAGACTCGGCGATGATGCCGACCTCTGAAGTTCCGACCGACTCCTCGCCGTCGGACTCGACGACAACGGTTGGTTCTGATACTGATTCCGCCGAGTTCGCGCGAAGACCCGACGCGCATACCATCCCGACGAACACGTTGATTCCTCCAAAGACAAGCTGATAGCCCTCGTCGACTTCGTTCATCTCCGAAGTCCAGCCTGAGTCATCGATCTCGGTCTCTCCATGCTCATCAGTGTAGACCCGCCTGATGGCGAGTTTCTCCATAGCCCGACGAGCTGCTCCAACGATCTCAACTCCTCTCGTCACCATGGGCCCCACGGTAGGCGCCAACTGTCGTGAATTTTGGAGATCATCGAAGAGAGAGAGAGGAGTAGTATCTGAGAGCAGCAGTGGCTCTAAAATAGGGCAGCGCTAAAATAACTGTTTTTTTACAGCGCGCGCTGTAAACGCCCCCAGCAGAGGCTCCAGTTTTAGGCGCGCCCAAAAATTTTAGCGCGAGGCTGCATATTGCGCTATTTGGTGCCCAAAATATTGTGCTCCAACTACAGCACGCTGGAAAGCTCGCGCGGGGCAGAAATCCCCAACTGAAACGGAAATATCATTCCCGCCAGCACCAGCTCGCCTCCCGCTCTTTCTCCCCCACGGCGTCGGCGCCGCCGCCACCAGCTCGCGCTCCCGCCGCCGCCCCAGCTCGACGCCTCCCGGCCCGCCGCCGCCCCAGCTCGACGCCTCCCGCTCTCTCCCGCCCCAGCTCGACGCCTCCCGCCGCCGCCACCAGCTCGCACTCCCGTCGCCGCCCACGGCCCGCCCTCCGCCGCCCACGGCCCCGGCCCGCGCTCCGCCGCCCCCCATCTAGCCTCCCTCGCGCTCCCGCCGCCCCAACTCGCTTCCCGGCCCGCGCGACGGCGACGCCCCCGCTCGCCTCCCGCCCCGCGCTCGCCTCCTGGCCACGCCACCACTCGCCTCAAGGGCCCGCGCCACCAGCTCGCCTCCCGGCGACGCCCCGTGCCACCACCTCGCCTCCCGCCCCCGCCCACGGCCCCGGCGGCGATGTCTTCCTCGAGCCGAGAGGCGACCGCGCGCACACAAGGTGTTCGTCGAAATCACCGCATGGTTCGTTCTGCCGCGCCCGATTTTGGGACCAAGAGTGCCTTTGGTATATCATGAATGCTTGTGTCATCATGCATAACATGATTATAGAGGATGACCGTGGGAAAGATGTAGAAGAAACCACCCACTATGACCTGATGGGTGTACCCGTACAAGTTCAACGATCAGAACATAGGATTGCACGGTTCATGACCTCTTATCATGCAATCCGGTTCTATGACGCACACGATGAGCTTCAGAATGATCTCATCGAGGAGTGGTGGAAATGGTTTGGAGGCCGCTAGTCCCATAATCATTTGTATGATCTTGTTGTATTGTTGTGGAACAATTTGTCGTATTTGTTGATGAACGGCATCGTTTTATTATTGTAAACTATTTGTTGGTGTGTTGCAAAACTATTTGTGCTATTGGTGATGCAAAACTTGTTGTAATAAATTTTCAAGACAATTTATTGTTAATTTTTCGCTGTTTGTTTGATCTTGTTGAATGTATGCAATTGATGTTTTTGTGTTTGTGCGCTCTATTATACAGCTCCTGGTGGGGGAGGTTTTTCGGCCGAGCGCCGCGCGCTGCAAAATAGAGCCTCCGGCGGAGGTCGCACGATTTTAGAGCGCTCAAATAGGATAGGGCGCGCTCCAAACCAGTTTTGCAGCGCTGCAAAATTGGGCTTCTGCTAAATGCTCTGAGAATGGGGATGGCGGTACAGCGTGGGTGGAGGCAGAAGGAGTCTCCTGGATGGTCGTTTATGTTGCCCTAATTTCAGATGGGCCGTTCTCTCGTACTTCTGGAGTGCGCCTTAACGGGATTGGGCCTTGGGCATCTGAGTAATAAACCAATATGTATTTGTAGCTTCTACCATAATCTTTATCCTACACTGATTCGTTAGCATTATTTAACGTTTTTAAGCATCTGAGAGCTTTTCATTTCAGGTAGCTGGTGGCAGTTCAAGTGATATTTGGTTTAAATTCATTGTAAAATGGCCAACCAAGCATATATACAAACAGATGGATCAAAGAGTACCGAGACTCACAAAGAACACAACTTAGACATTCATTCCACTCCCTCTATGGAAGTTGCAGGTAAGTGCACATAATATTTACATGCATGGAAGTTTACCAAATAGATAAGTTCGGACCAGCTTACCGATTTAAGCTGGTAAGAGAAACATGATCTCATATACGTTAATGAGTTTCACTAAACAGACTACGGTTCAAAAGGCAGGGATCTGGTCTGAACCACATTATCTACAATGATAATTTTGGTACTCAAGATGTAGACAACCACAGGGCCAAAATAAGTCTTTAGGCCACTCTAGTATACATGCACGTGCAACACACGTATAATATCATTAAAAAACTTAATCTCAATAGTTAAAAATAAGTGAAGCGATAATATCATTTATGACTCAGCCTAACAGATTTAATCTCCAACTGATGGGGGGATAATTTAATCTCCAACTGATGGGGGGATACTTTATAGGTAGGCCCATGGACCCGGAAAGTAGACTCGCCAAGACCAAGAAGGCCAATGCCGAGTCACGAGACGAGTCACATGGGCTGGGCTGGAGACAAGCCGACCAAGGCCCGTATGGAGAAGGGGGCACGTCCAAAGAAGGAGTACAAGTACAACCCGGAGTTCTAGTTTGGAAGGACAAAACCTAGAGTAGGACTCCGTATATGAGTAGATCCCGATACAGATTGTAAGTCCAGAGACCCGCCACCTTTATAAGGGGGGTCCTGGATCGTAGTGAGCTAAGCCCGATCAAGTTAGAGAAACCCTAGCCACCAGAGAGAAGTCGCCGACTCCTGAGTTGTAGGAGCCGGGTCCTTGTAATCGAGATTTAGCAAAGAGCAATAACATAGAAGCAAGAAGTAGGTCTTTACCTCTAATCAGAGGGGCCGAACCTGGGTAAACCCTTGTTCCCCGGCGAGACTAACCGTTCCCACGTACTTCGATCACCAATGGCCCCAGAACTCATCTTCCCTGAGGAAGAGAACTTGCCGTGACAACCCCACGACAGTTGGCGCCCACCGTGGGGCCCATGGTGACGAGAGGAGTTGAGATCGTTGGAGCAGCTCGTCGGCTATGGAGAAACTCGCCATCGGGCGGGTCTACACTGATGAGCATGGAGAGACCGAGATCGATGACTCAGGCTGGACTTCGGAGATGAACGAA
>QRDG01000406.1:244229-281168 GCA_012064385.1 Puccinellia tenuiflora
GTTGTTGATTTGTTGAGAGCCTCCAATTGTGGAGTGTGGCTCAATCTTGTTCGTCTCGGAGCTTTGGTAGCTACGAAGACATTGCCGGGAGCCATCAATTGAGTTGTGGTGTGTGCCCGGCCTTGGGCATTGAGTCTTGGCGGCTCGGTGCATTTGGTGAAGACCCTCCAACTTGTGGAGTGAGATTCATCCTTGTAAAGGTTCTAGTTGTCAACCTCAACGGCAACATAGTAACAAGTGCATCGCCACATCGGTGGTAAGACACAACGGAGATACGGTGTGCCATATCAAGGCTACTCGGTGTTTCACATTGGTGAACACCGCGCCGCTCCAACGGAGACTAGCTTCCATTGGGAAGTGAACTTCGGGATAAATCATCGTCTCCAAGTGCCTCGGTATTTCTATATCCGGGTTTCTGACTTATGCTATTTACTTTGTGATAGCCATAGAGTTTGAAGTTATATATCTTGCTATCATATAGTTAATTATATTGCTTAGCATAAGTTGTTGGTGCACATAGGTAAACCTAGCTAGTTTAGGTTTTGGCTTGATAAATTAAACGTTAGTTTTATTCCGCATTTATTCAAGCCTTAACCGTAATAATTTTAAATCGCCTATTCACCCCCCCCCCCTCTAGGCGACATCCGTGTCCTTTCATCCACCCTAGCCTCTGAATCTAGCTTCAGTTTGTAGAAAAAAATTGGATCACTCTGTTTTATTTCCTCAAAGTACTCCAGCAACTGCGGGATGTCTCTGATCTTGTCCTTCTCACCAAGAGTAGCAGTGAAGTTACTAACTTTCTTACTGTCGTACGACACATTTTTAACACCCCCATACAGCTCTCCCATTATCTGCATCACCCTGCCAGAAGTAAGATTAACATCATGGAGCAAGGTGATGAACTTTCTCTCCTCTTTTGGGATCTTCTTATGCGATCTCAAATACTTCTTGAGTGCAAACTTCTGTATCAATTCGTGAGTGTGCTCTTCAACAAATTGTGTAACTTCCCATCTAGCTCCAGTTCGCTTAACACGAAGCTTGGCCTTGCACGCGGTCTGCTTTGTGAATGTACGGGACCTTTCCTTCACAGGGGTAGCCTCTTCTTCTACGACCTTCCCAGATTTGTTGCAGGTAAATACACATTTGTCTTTCTCACCATCTATTGTTGATCTCCTGGACGACTCAATCTTAACAGAAAAACCAACATGTTTGGCATATCTGTTGTAGTGGTACAACGCCTGCTCATCTGACTCGAATTTCATCCCAACAAATGGAACTCTTGGAGCAAAACCCTCCGGAGTAGACTGCACCTCACCATCACTCTCACTGTCCTCACTTGATAGGGTGACGCCCGTCTGCATAGATGAACCAGTAGCCCGTCTAGCGGATGGAATTCCAGACGAAGGACCTGCACCAGGACCATTACCAACTGAAGGCCTTGCACCTGAACCATTACTAGCGGAAGGCCCTGCACCAGAACCATTACCAGCGGAAGGCCCTGCACCAGAACCATTACCAGCGGAAGTTCCAGCATTACTACCAGAGGCACCCTGGCGACAATTGGTGGCTGCCTCCGTTCCATCCACCAATCCATCAATTCCATTGTTATGACCTCCAGGATGAAAATCTTCAACAGCTGGCTGGTTGAGATCAATGCTGCCAAACCAATCCATTTTCACCTATTTTTTCTTCTCTCTCATAAAACCTACACAACCATGCAAAAAGTAATTCACACAAGTTACACACCTGCAGTAATGATATCATTTATAATTCCATACTTTTTTTCCACCATTTATGTTCTAACATTTTTTATGTTCTATCATTTTTGTCTACAGAACTGACGGATGACTCAGCCAACAACAGAAAAATTATGGAGTCGCATGAAGGAAACACAAGATGGTGTGTAAGTTCCAGCAGTACATATACGACAGGTCCATCTGATCCATATATGGCTGATGCAACTACTGATTGCGCGTTTTCTGTCCCTCTAATGAATGTGCTGATGGGAACTTGTATTTTGGAACTAGTTGCTTTTTGACAGTACTTTTGGTTGAATGTGCTGATGGAATTAGTTGCTTGACATATGCAAACATATGTGTTCTGCTACTTTTTATAATTACTACTTTCTGATATGAACAATTTTTTAGTCAGTTGTGCCGATGGAATTAGTTGCTTTAATGTGCTGATGGGAACTTCTATTTTGGAACTACTTTCTGATATGAACAATTTTTTAGTCAGTTGTGCTGATGGAACTAGATTGTTTTGTGTTGTTGAAAGCTAGATGGAACTAGATGGAAACATGGAGAGATAGTGTTAAATACCTGTGTTTTTTTGTGCTATGGAACTGAAGATTTTGCAGAGATGGAACTGGCAGAGATATTGAATCAGTTATCCAACAGATTTTTTCTCTTGCTGTGATTTTTCACTGGATGGAATTGGGGGAGAGAGTAGATCCCTGGAAGCTGGATCTGGATTTTTTCTCATGCAATGTCCTGATCTCCTGGTTTTTTGCTGTCTGTCATATGCAATGCATGTTTTTGTTTCAGTATACCCTGCTAGATGGAAAGAAAAAGATACAGTGTGTAATATACCTGCAGTTTCTCTATGCACCTGAAGATGTTCCAACAGATTATTGGAACTCCTGGAACTGATATTGGATTAGTTCAGTGGAACGCAGTGGATTAACAAGTATACTCAGATTCTCTGTTGGTTTTTCTCTGCACCTGAGGATGGATCCTGAAGATGTTCCATCAGATCCCCTGGAACCAAATGTAACTGATGTTGCACCAATCTCCTGAAACGATGGAGTTCTGTTTAGAGGAGATCCTCTTTCTTTGTTCGTGAGAGATGGAACTGTTTGTATCAGATTTTTGAGGGACACAGGAGGGAAGGCGATGGAACTGGGAACGGGGGGCGATGGAGAGGGATGTCTCGTGGAATTTGATGTGGGGAATTGATGGAAAGGGTGGATCTGGATGGAACCAGATCATGAAATCTGGGGATTGTCCCCTTTCTTGCAGAAGAAGAAGATGCGGGAGGGGAGGTGCGCGAGGGGGTGTGGGAGGCTGTGGGGACCAGCTTTTGGTTCCCGCGCTGGGTTGCGCGCTTTCTTTTCGTCCCGCGCGCGCGCGTCCTTTGGTTCGGCCGCGTTTTGCCAAAAAGGGAAAGAAAACATGTCTGTCGGAGCGACCTCGCTAATCGCTAAACCGAAGTCGACCTCGGTTTAGCCGCGTCCTTGATTAGTTAGCGAGAAGCCAAACACATGCTGTCCAGTTGCTGGTGCGTTTGTCACGACCTAGTAACAGAAACTTGAAACAGAAGTTGTGTTCCGGAACGGTCTTAAATTGAATACGACATAAACCAACCATGCATGATTTGATGGACATAATGACGATGCCGGTGGCGACGATAAGGATGCCACGGTGGATTGTAGGATTCACTACTCATACATAGCGCAGCTACCAATGTAATAGTGTCCTAATGTTTTTACATGAGGCAAAAAAAAAGTGGTTTCTCACAAATTTTCCGAGAATTCGCAAGACACATAAACATCGCATTAAGAGAACAAAAATCAAAAATATCTAACAACACAATTTTTTCTCACTAGTCAACAAAAATAGTATCGATTTACAATAATGATATTATTTATACCCGAAACAGTATTGGGATATATGATTTGAACAGATCTCATTACTTGGAGGCAATTGATATGTCCATGTGATGTGTGTTCTGAGTTCTGACATATAATGGACCCCGAGGACATGTGACCTTCATGTGTTGCATGTCTCCTATAAATTTCTCAACAATCATGATGATTTTCTCTAATTTATATCTGTTGGAAATTAATAGCAGGTGGCCCATTTGAATCTCTATTACCACAAAATAGTTAACACAATTAACTCTTTCTTACATGGCATTCCTAAGTTGATCACATGATTACATTCGTTCAACATGGGCCAGTTCGAGCTCGCAATGACTCGTAAAACATTGTAGGACTAGTTTGTCAGGGAAATATTTACTAACTTTATAGAAAGAAGTGTGTTGTTACATGTACTTTTTTTCAATAGTTAATAACTAGAAATACATAGATACTAATGGAGCCTAAGAACTGAAGTATTCTACTTGGTAGAAGATGCGCAGATAGATCGCCTTCGTATTTTGGAAAAAAAAAATGTAGCTACAAATTATATGTGATGTGACGGCAGCATGATAAGGGCAGTACAACTGACAATTATAGTGTAAAATCAACCCGTGTTCCACGACGCGAACTGTACGCCCCAACTCATCACGTCGTGAGTTGTCACTTCATTTATTGTATGAGCAGGATTGGTGTCTACGCTGATGTGTACCCATGTGTAAACCATTGACGACCACTTCTCTGATTAGCTGGGCAAATTATATCAAAACATATATACCAGCACTGCCTGCCCATAATTGCCTTCCCAAACACAAAGTTTCCGGTATAAAGATCATCCAGGAGGAGGAGCCAGAGCACACGGCGATCGATCCGTCCTCTGAACCCATCGTCTCAAATCTTTGCTTAGCATTTTTGTCAGAGACTCAGGGCTGCAATGGCTGACGAAGTTCAGGAGCTCATCAAGGCCTTCTCAGGTTTGCATCGATCGATCGTTGACTCCTAGGACATTCTTCATCGATCCTACATACTTGTGCCGTTTTGTGTTTGTGATCATTCCGTAGAGATGATATTGACTTTCTTTTTTTGCCAATGGAAACCGATCAATGAATCAAGGTCTGGGAGGCCTCGGTGTGGACGAGGCGACGATGGTGACGGCGCTGGCCAACTGGCGGAAGCAGCCGGAGAAGCGGTCCGGGTTCCGGAAGAGCTTCCCGGGGCTGTTCAAGGAGCACGGCGTGATCGAGCGGTGCGAGGACGACTACATCCTCCACCTCACCGCGGAGTTCTCCCGGTTCAAGAACCTGATGGTGCTGTGGGTGATGCACCCGTGGGAGCGCGACGCCCGCCTCGCGCACCACGTCCTCCACCAGGCGCACCCGGCCGCCATCGTCGTGGAGATCGCCTGCACGCGGACCGCCGAGGAGCTCCTCGGCGCGCGCAAGGCGTACATGGCCCTCTTCCACCACTCCCTCGAGGAGGACGTCGCGTACCGCGCCAAGGACAAGCCGTACTGCAACGTAAGCTCTCGATCGATGCCGCTGACAATGGCAATGGCGGTTCTGGCAAAGCCGGTGCGTCGTCTGATTTTGTGAAACGTTGACTTGCTTGCAGCTGCTGGTGGGGCTGGTGAGCGCGTACCGGTACGAAGGCCCCAAGGTGAGCGGCGACACGGCGAAGGCGGAGGCCAAGGCGCTGGGCGCGGCGGTGAAGAGCGCCGGCGCGGCGGGGGCGAAGCTGGTGGAGAACGACGAGGTGGTCAGGATCCTCACCACCAGGAGCAAGCCTCACCTGGTGGAGACCTTCAAGCACTACAAGGAGCTGCACGGCAAGCACATCCAGGAGGACCTTGGGAGCGAGGAGGCTCTCGGGGAGACCGTGCAGTGCCTGGCGACGCCGGAGGTGTACTTCAGCCAGGTGATGGAGGCGGCGCTGAGGGACGGCGCGGACCACCACGGCAAGGAGGCCCTGGCGCGGGTGGCGGTGACCCGGTCGGACGTGGACATGGACGGCATCAGGGAGGCGTACCAGGAGCAGTTCGGGGCCAAGCTCGAGGACGCCGTCGCCGGCAGCGCGCACGGCCAGTTCAAGAATGCCCTCGTCTCGCTCATCGTCGGCCAGTAAATTATTTTTTTTTTCCTTCTTCCGGTGGTGGTGGTGGCATGGGACGTCAGGTGTGGCGCGCCGGCCGGCCGTGCGTGTGTTCTATTTCTTGTCTTGTATTGCGTTTGTATGTTGAATTGTTGTGGATCGATCGAGACTGTAACATCTGAAGCTGAGGCTGGGACGTCACGGATCAATAAAATGGATAATTGTTATCAATCGAGCCTATAAACTTAGATGTGCGCTTGTATGTTGAATTGTTTATCAAGGGGGCATGCACCATCGTCTGCAGCTGAGGTTGACTTATTGTCAGGCCTCCCTGCCAGGCCGTGACCCAAGAGAAGCCCAGTGAAGTCCAAGGCTGTGAGTGAGTGTCGCTGCTGCGTCAGCTGTGCGGGCTCTGCTCATGTATTGGAGAGAAGAGAAGGGGATAGCATCGATGATCAGTACGTGAAAGGCGTGTGTACCTCTCCTTCCCCTTTCTGCTGCTTCCTCCCTCTCCAGAACTCTCAAATCCTAATAACAGATCCGTGTATCTGCTTGTATCATGACGAATCCAAACTATTTGGTGAGCTGCCACTAGTAGGATCGTTACAATTGGTATCAGAGCCACCGATCTACCGGCCAAAAATCTCCAAAAATATCCCCGCACACCACCTGTTCGACCAAATTCCTACACCAATTTTTTTAGTGAGATCCGGCGGCGAATCGAGTGCAACGAAGCTTGGGTTGGGCTCTCCTGTAAAATCCCCTTGTTAGTTGGTGCTTGCGGCGGCGGTGAGCGACTGCCTCCTCAACGGTGGTGCTGGTGGCGACAGATCCGGGGTGGTGGTTCAAATTCGGCCACATTTTTGGTTGAAATCAAAGGTTGCTTGGCTAATTCTAGGCCAGTAGTAAAATTCCTGTCGATTGACTGATTCTGTGTGGCTACGGCGGCGTGCGATCAATTGTAGAGGAACGCTTCTAGCAAGTACTCGTTGATCCGGTGGCGGTAGACTTCCGAGCGGCCGTACGGCGCGCCCTCCAACTCTGACGGTGAGGATGGCGGCGGCGGAGCAGGGTGTAGCAACTCAAACCTTGGCGGTGGCGGATATCAACACTCAACTGAACCAGTTGGTGCTGGGTCTCACCAAGGCGGCGGAAACAGCGTCGAAGAACACTGACTCTTGTCACGCACTGTCAGTTACCACAGAGCGCCTATTGAAGAATCATGAAGTTGTTCTTGACAAAGTGAACACGATCGAGAATCATGTTCAAGGGCTTGTGACCCGAGTTGTGTCTCTGGAGGGGACAATCTCCACAGTACTGCAGCAAACACCCAGCCCCAATGGGCGCCGCGATGAACATGAAACCCAGGGCATTGCCAATCGGCAAGCTCTGGACAATGGTGCATTTCACTTAACTCGTCCGAATGGTGAATCTAGTAATTTCGTGAGCAGCACTATACCAGGGATAGATGTCATACAGATACTCATGAATTTCGTATGCCTAAAACGAATTTTCCTAAATTTGATGGTTCTCACCCTAAACTTTGGAAAGAGAAGGCTGAGAAGTATTTTAACATGTTCCATGTTCCTGAAGAGTACAAAGTAGATTATTCCACTTTACATTTCATTGGATCTGCTGCTTTGTGGTTGCAAAATTATGATGCTCAACATTCAGTGGATAGTTGGGTTCAGCTGTGTGTGGCTGTGTGCCAGAAATTTGCAAAGGATTTATACTACACTGACATGAGTAAAACTCTGGATATTAGGCAAACTGGTGATGTAGATAGCTATCAAAAAGAATTTGAGACTCTCATGCATCAGTTGCTAGCTCATAACCATGCCTTAGATGATACGTTCTTCGTTGCTAAATTCATTAAGGGCTTGAAGAAAGAAATTCGTGCTGCTATAGTTCTACATAAACCTAGAACTATTGATGCTGCGATATCCTTGGCTCTCTTACAGGAATCTCAGCTACAAGATGTTAAACAGAAACGTTATGAATATAAGAGGTGGCATAATCAAGCTGGTCCTAGTAAATTGGGGCCACATCCAGCTGAAATGGTTGCCGAGGTTGCCAAGCCAAATGCCCTAGTCATGGCAGGCAAGCTGGATAATTTGCAAGCTCAAAGGCGTGCTCGAGGGGAATGTTTCAAGTGTGGTGGCAAATACGGACCAGGACACAAATGCCCCAATCAAATCCAATTGGCAGTTGTAAATGAGATTTGTGCAGCTTTAGACTTGGATAAGGGCAGTAGTTCTGATGATGATGCACAAGATGCTAGCTCCGACAGCAGTGACTCAGATACTGAGCAAGCTAACTGCATTTCGTTGGCCGCAGCTGAAGGCACTGTCAGTAAGAAAACTATCAGGCTATTGGGGTATATTGGCAAAACTCAGGTGCTCATTTTGATTGATTCCGGAAGCTCTGGCAATTTCATCAACGCTGCATTGGTCTCTAAACTTCAGTTACCAGTACAACCATTGCCACTGGTACAAGTCACAATTGCTGATGGAAGTAAAATGACCAGTAAAGAAGGCATCTCTCAGCTTCGATGGGGTGTTCAAGACACAAAATTCTCGACCAATGTGAGAGTTTTACCAATCAAGTGTTATGATATAATTTTGGGCATGGAATGGCTGGAATCATGCAATGGAGGAAAGATGTTTGTTGATTGGAAACGCAAGAAACTGAGGTTTATGCATGAAGGAAAAAGGATAACATTGAGAGGCCAGTCAGCAAATAACAATTACTGCCCAACAATCACTGAATCAGTGGTACATCACCTGATACAAGAGGACGCAGTGGCACAAATTATATCCCTCCAAGCATCTCATGTCAATACAGTAGCTACTACTGTACCAGCAATTATTCAACAGGTCATTGATCAACATGAGAAGGTATTCAAGGAACCAGAGAAGCTACCACCAAGGAGACCTTTTGATCATCAAATTCCCCTGATCCCTGGAGCGGTGCCTGTACAGAAAAAGCCTTATCGATATGCTCCGACACAGAAAGATGAGTTGGAGCAGCAGATTGCAGAGATGCTGAAATCTGGAGTTATTCAACCAAGTCAGAGTCCATATGCCTCTCCCGTCATTTTGGTGAAGAAGAAGGATGGCAGTTGGAGGATGTGTGTTGATTACAGATATCTCAACGCACTCACGGTTAAAAACAAATACCCTCTACCAGTAATCGATGAGTTACTCGATGAGTTACATGGGTCTCAGTTTTTCACAAAACTAGATCTGCGTAGTGGGTATCATCAGATTAGAGTGGCAGCTGGAGATGAGTTTAAAACGACATTCAAGACCCATCATGGACATTGGGAGTTTAAGTTGATGCCTTTCGGCCTTACAAACGCTCCAGCCACTTTTCAAATGGCAATGAATGTGATATTTGCTCCTCTCTTGCGCAAGGGAGTATTGATATTCATGGACGATATCCTCCTGTACTCCAAGAATCTACAAGAACATAAGGACTTGCTGCAACAAGTGTTCACAATCTTGGCACAGTAGAAGTTGTTTGTCAAGCTTTCCAAATGCTCGTTTGCTCAGACAACGTTAGAGTATCTTGGGCATATCATTAGTGCTCAGGGTGTAGCCACTGAACCATCTAAAATTCAAGCAATTCGAGATTGGCAGAACAAGCGTTTCAGGCACTGAAAACAGCTTTGATGAATGCTCCAGTGCTGTCTCTGCCAAATTTCCATATTCCTTTTGACATACACACAGATGCATCTGGTTTGGGAATTGGTGCTGTCCTCTTACAACAAGGTCACCCGGTTGCTTACTTAAGTAAAGCACTGAGTCCTAGAGCTCAGGCCTTTTCAACTTATGAGAAGGAGTGTATGGCGTTAATTATGGCCGTGGACAAATGGAAGCAGTATCTACACCATCAGCAATTTACCATATACACTGACCGTAAAAGCTTGGTTCATCTGGAGTCACAGCAACTCACAAACTCTATGCAACATAAAGCCTTTTGCAAGTTATTGGGGCTAAATTACCAAGTAAAGTATTATCAAGGCACTGCCAATACTGCAGCTGATGCATTGTCTAGATGTCAGATCCCTGAAGAAGTGCATGCATTGTCTGCCAGTAAACCAAAATGGTTAGAAATTGTAGCTGAAAGTTATCTATCAGACCCTCAAGCTAATGAATTGTTGACGCATCTCAGTCTGGCAGCCCTGATAGTCACGGGTATTCCTTGCATGATGGTATTATCAAATTCCAAGATAGAATTTGGCTGGGAAATCATACTGAAGCAAAGAAAGTTGTCATGCTAGCGCTGCATGATAGTGGTATTGGTGGCCATAGTGGATTTACAGCTACATATCACAAAATCAAAGCCCTTTTTGCGTGGCCGAATCTCAAATAGGATATCAAACAATATGTGGCTCACTGTTCAGTGTGTCAACAGGCCAAGATAGAGCATTTAGGATTACCAGGATTACTCCAACCATTACCTATTCCAACAAGAGCCTGGGAGATAGTCATCTTAGACTTTGTGGAAGGGTTACCAAAATCATCTAGGCATGATACTATTCTGGTCATAATTGACAAGTACACAAAATATGGGCATTTCATTCCATTAATGCACCCCTACACTGCATTGTCTGTGGTTCAACTTTATGTGGACAATGTGTACAAACTCCACGGTTTACCTGCAGTGCTCATATCAGACAGGGATAAGATCTTCACAAGTGCTCTCTGGCAGCAATTGTTTAAGTTAACGGACACCACACTCAACATGAATTCTAGCTACCACCCACAGACTGATGGTCAAACGGAGAGATTGAACCAGTGCATGGAAATGTATTTGCGCTGCATGACACAGGCATGTCCGTCCAAGTGGTCTAAGTGGTTATCGTTGGCAGAATTTTGGTATAATACCACATTTCACTCAGCCTTGGGAAGATCGCCCTTTGAAGTTTTGTATGGGTATAAACCAAAGCACTTTGGTCTGCATGATGCCAAACCTGACACTGTTCCTGATCTGGCAACTTGGCTGAAAGACAGGGATGATATGCAATTGCTCATTCAATAGAATCTTCTGTGTGCTCAGCAGCGCATGAAACACCAAGCCGATAAGAAGAGAGTGGAAAGAATCTTCGAAGTGGGGGATCAGGTATACCTGAAGTTACAGCCATATGTCCAAACATCAGTAGCACGACGATCTAATCATAAGCTGAGCTACAAATTCTTTGGCCCATATAATATACTTCAGAGAGTGGGAGTCGTGGCATACAAGCTCCAATTACCACCTGGAAGTCATATTCATCCAGTAGTTCATGTCTCCTTACTCAAAAAGGCATTACCTGCCAACACAGTGGCCCAGCCAGACTTGCCACTTCAGTGTTCTATGCTGGAAACTGCAACAACACCTCTACAGGTAATGGATACCCGTTACATTGCATCAGGTAAAACCTTGGTCACCTTGGTGCAGGTCAGGTGGGCAGGATTTCCGAGTTCACGGTTAACTTGGGAGAACAAGAACCGGCTGCTCCAGGAGTTTCCTTCGGCGCCTCCTTGGGGTCAAGCAGATACTCAAGACGGGGGGGAATGTCACGCCTCCCTGCCAGGCCGTGACCCAAGAGAAGCCTAGTGAAGCCCAAGGCTGTGAGTGAGTGTTGCTGCTGCGTCAGCTGTGCGGGCTCTGCCCATGTATTGGAGAGAAGAGAAGGGGATAGGCATCGATGATCAGTACGCGAAAGGCGTGTGTACCTCCCTCTCCCGAACTCTCAAATCCTAATAACAGATCCGTGTATCTGCTTGTATCATGATGAATCCCAACTATTTGGTGAGCTGCCACTAGTAGGATCGTTACACTTATGATCTAGGATTTACGGAGTATCATTCTTGTTCGTCCTTTCCGTTTGTTATTTCAGAAGAAACGTGCTCCTCCGTGTCAGTACCGGGTACAACATTCGTTCCTGCAGAAAACAATCATACTACACTTGGGGCAAGTTCAAACGGGGACGACCCAATTTGTCCGACCGTGTCCGTTTCCGTCCGCGTGGATAGAAACCACTATACGATGCGACGACGCAAATGGATCCTCATTTCCAATCCAAATTTGTGCTGGATTTGCGTCCGTTCGAACACGCCGTGGACTCCTGCGGTGTCCTCTGTTAGACGTGAACTACAAGGACATGTCAAGCCAGCCGTATTCAAGTAGGTTTAGAATTAGTTTAGATTATTTCTAAGTTGTAATCCTTTTACTTGACGTCCAAGCCTCCTTGTACTACTATATAATCCCATCAAGGGATCCGATCAATCTAAATGCAACAATTGCAATTGCCTTCATGATATCATATTAGGTTACGATCCTCTCTCCTCATGGCGCCGCCAAAACCTAGCGCCGCCGAAATCGCGGCCGAAGCCGCCGCCAAAGCAGCCCCATGGGCGCTAGCGGCTGTGCTCCCAAGAGTCCACGCCGCCGTTCCAGTCACCCTCGAGCTCTCCACCTCCAACTTCCTCCAATCGCGAGGCATGTTCTCCGACGCCGTCGAGAAGTATGCCCTCGAAGACCATCTAGATGAGAAGGAGTACACCACCGATCCCACACCACAGTGGAGTCGGAATGACGCTATCATCCGATCGTGGCTCAACAGCACCATCGCGCCCGAGCTTCTCGCCATGATCGTCGACACCACCACGCAACTTCCTGCGCACTCCTTATGGAAGCGTCTCTCCAACATCTACCACGACAACGCCGAGACCCGCTCCTCCTACCTCGAGCAAGAGTTCCACGGTCTCCAACAGGGGTCCATGACCGTGGCCGGCAACTGTCGCAAGCAGAAGCTTCTTGCCGACGAGCTCAATGCTTTGGGCACAACCATCACCGACAAGCGTCTCGTGCAGAACACACTTCGCGGCCTCGGATCTGGGCTTGCCTACATGCGCACGCTAACCCTCAAGCAGCGCCCACTGTCGTCGTTCCTCGACGTGTGCTCGTCTCTTCTGCTCGAGGAACTCATGCTGAAGCAGTCTGAATCATCATCCCCTGCTCTAACCGCCTTCGTCTCGCGAGGCATCTCCACGCCTCCAACAACACGCAGTCCCGCGGAAACCGCGCCGCCTCAGCGCCGCCCCTACCCATGCCGCAACTTCCAGCAGCGAGGCAGTTGCCAATTTGGTGCGCGCTGCCGCTTCCTCCAGTCCGGCCCTCCCCAGCAACGCGGCAACGAGCAACGAGGCGGCAACTCCAACACGTCCGCCAAGGGATCGTAGGTGCCCTGGCCCTCCATGCAAAACCCTTGGGCGGGCTCTATTCAGATGTGGCTAGGTCCGCCTCCACGCCTGCCTCTTCTAGGTCCGCCACAGGCCCATCATGCCATGATGTCGCTGCCGCCTCCGTGGGTCTACGGTGCTCCGTCGACCATGCCAAGTCCACCAGGGGTGACGCCGCCAACCATGCCCTGGATGATGCCAGGAGCTCCGCCAGGTGCTCCAACGGCCGCCCCGACATATGCTGCTCCGCCACCATCTTTCGACCAAGGACATCTCATGCAGGGGTTCAACACCATGTCTCTCACACCACCATCGTCCAACGAGTGGATCATGGACTCAAGCGCCTCCGCTCACATGACCGGCAATCAGGGTAACCTCTCGCACATCATACCCTCTAACTCTCCTTTCCCACATGTCATCGTAGGCAATGGTCAATCCCTTCCTATCGCACAAATCGGCCACACAACCGTTTCTACTCCTAACCACTCTTTCTTCCTTAACAATGTCTTAGTTACACCTAACCTCATAAAAAATCTAATTCTGTAGCGGACCTGCACTTAAAAATAGGCAAGATCCCTGTGTATAGTGCTAGTCCCTGGATCGAATCGCTAGCACACACAGTTTATGATGAATACCATAACATTGTGTCAATTTATTACACGAATGATCCAGAATTTACAAATATACATTACAACTTGCATAGCTCAAGGCTAGCATTTTACAAAGATCAGCACCGCGGAAATAAAATTAGCAATGAGCCTCCATCATCTTCATGTGCCACAGGCGAACATGTTGGTTGCAGACTCGAAACCCTTAATCGAAACCTCACTCAACGTCGGAGCATCCTGCAACAGTAAGAATGTTGCAACAAGGTGGGTCAGAACCATATAAAATGGATCTGGCAAGTGACACTTTGTGGACTCATATTGGAACAACTGTAGTAACCTATATGCATATTTGGCTTGGTGGAGTTCAAGGCTATTTTGCAGAAAGCTAACTTTTTTCCTATCTCTTTGTAAAACATGTTCATCATCACAAGGTAACACTGGCAAATTCCAGTGAACCAAATGACAAATCTTCGCAAGTGTACCCTCAGGTGAAAACCACCAAGTACCATGGCCCCAAGTAAGTCGTAACTATCTTGGGCGAAGACAACCATGTACAAGGCCCTGAGAAGTAACTCACGCCCGTGCGCCCCCAGGTGAAAACCACCAAGTACCATGGCCCCAAGTAAGCAACAACTATCTTGGGCGAAGACAACCATGAAACTTAGCCCTGGGTAGCACACCCCTTGTTACCCATCAAAATTTTACTTGAGAAATTAGAATGTTGGGATCCTCCGTTGACGTCCTTGTTCAGCTGCTCAGAATTGTCCGTAACCGGGGACACGGCTATGATCATAGTTTGACACTCTGCAGAGGTTGTGCACTTTCACCATAAGACTTCATCAACCCATTCGGACCTTGACCCTTCTTGAAGTGAAAAGGAAAGGAGGAGATGAAGACGAGACTTTTCCGAAGTACTTTCCCGACCACTGCCATCCTGGCGTGCTCCACCTACATTCTTCTACCACCACCTGTCAGGCCGGGCCGGTTCCATACTACATACTTAGTCAAGCCAGAGCCCATATGACTTATGGTTGCACGGAAAGCAATCTTCACTTGGAGTAACTTCAAATCCCTTTGTTCCTGGGTGGCCGTCCACAAGTGCACCCTCAGGTGAAAACCACCATGCTCATGGCCCTAAGTATAGTAGAAACTACCTTAGGCGAAGACAACCACGAACACAGCCCTGAGTAGCCACTCAACATAAACCAAGCAATACCAATTCCACCCAGGTGATTCATTTACTTAGTAGAAATTAGATTTTTTTTTGTAAAACCACTTTTTGCATAGCATCCAATAATTCTACTAAGTTATCATAGGAGCATCTAGACCATCTAGTAAAGGGAGAAACTACTCTAAACAATTTTTAGCATAGCAATACTAATAAACCTATCATGCTATTTCCAAATATCACTACCACATGCATATATCAAAATAATAGGACAAAAATATGCAAGTGTGCCACTTGCCTTGGCAACAAGAGGAGCAGGAGTAGCAGCTGCAAAACTCTTCGGGTCTCTCCGAATAATCTATCAAAATACAACACACACAATTAAACATACAAATTCACACAAGTGACAATACAAAAATTATGCCATGCATGAATATGCAAAAAATTTACCACAACACAAATGTAAAATAACTTTTAGTTCTCTGGTTATTCTATATGCATGATGTCACAAATCAAATTTTATTAATTTACTTAATGGGAATCCAAAACACTCAAATAAGGGTAAACACACAAATTCTAAAGTTTCTGCATAAAAACATTTTATAAAATTTGGTAACCACTGCTACTGGACAGAGGACATCTAAACAAGATTTTAGCAATTTGATTCACTCAAAAAGGATTTGTAAAACTCATTTTATAGCCTAAACAAGTTAATAACCATTCTACGAATATCAAGTTAGTGCACGAATAAAATACATGTTTTTCTTATACTAATGTATTCTACACGTTCATACGAATCCATAGCCTACAAAAACATCGAAAACGGAGTTACGGTTGATTGGATATGAATTTTTGAAGTTTGGCTAAAAATCTGTCCCAAAAAGTCCGAAAATGAGAAGACTTGCTATGTGGCAGATTCTATCCCATATTAATTCGTATAAGCATCAATGTTCTAATTTTACTAGTGATAGTAAATGGGTATATGTTGAGAGGCTCACCGACGGAACAATTATCGTCGGTGTCGAGAAGAACGTGATGTGGATAGACGTAGACGAAGTGGTTGGTGTAGACAACCAAGCATGGCCTCCGGGAAGACGACGACATGGTGTGCCTCAGAACGGCAAAGACGATGGTGATGTTGGCGTCGAGCGGCACTTCCTGAAATGGCGACGGGCAGCGAACGGAGTTGTGTGGTCGCAGGCAAACTTCGGTCGAACTCATTCTCAACGATTGGGCTACGGGAAAAAAAATCGATAAATAAATTAGAGAAGTGCATGACGATACGTGGCTCACGAAGGACATCATTGTAGTGCTTGGAGAGGGCTCACCACGTCGAGATCTTGGCCGCGGCGGCGATATGGCTCGGCTTCGTGGCGGTGCGACCAACTGCAACTAAATGATGAAAATTCATGTCCTGAACGTGGTCCTTGTTAAGGAGAGTCTATTGGTGCGAGGAATTGTCGAGGGGATCATTGTAGAACACAAGATCTGGCGATGAACTCGGTTTGTGGCTGAAGTTGGCATGGTTATTGTGGGCTGTAGAGACATGCTCTTGAAAAATATCTTTACCAAAGTGAGAGAGGAGGAAGAGGGACATGTGGTGACGCGCTCGGTTTGGTCTGGTATGGTCTGAGGAGGGAGATCGAAAATCTAATGCCAATCGCTGGCATTCGGTCCACCACGTCGGTCTGGATGTTTATGGCAATGAAATGGGAAATAAATTGCCTGAATGAAGCTGCGGTTAAGTAAGGAGTAATTTTCGTGTTGAAGTCGAGAGGAAACGGCCGCTCTAATTGCGAGGAGGAGGAGGGGAAAAGCAATGGCCATGGCTGGCTCTAACGTACGTTTCCAGGTTGAAGACGACTCGGAGCGTTCGCTCGATTTGGAACGGGAGGCTGTTGGGCTTGAATTCGGCCCAGAAGTAAATAGGGAAAAAAAATGAAAGAGGAAAAAAAATAAAACAAGAGATAAGGGCTGCGGTGGGATGCCTCCTGTCTGGGCCGGCCCAAGTTGGGTTCGGTTCTTTTTTTCTTTTCTGTTTTCTGTTTTCAAAACAAATGAATCCAAACAGATTCAAAACATTTCAGAAAAACAATAGGAAAAATATTTTTTTGAGAGATTATTCAAATTAGAATAATATGGAACTATTATTTCCACCAACTAAAATAAAATAATTGAAATATGACTAGGGTTGCTTAGCACCCTTTATGTCAAAATAAAAAATTATAACCCAATTTTGATTTAAAAGCCCAAAACAAAGATTTTAAATGCAACAGAGCATGATGCTGATGAATGCCATGCATGATTTTGGATTTTCAAACCAAAATATATATAATTTTTAAAAGTTTTTGATTTTTCAAAAATTTGAAAATCTTGGGATGTTACAAATTTCCATTCGTAAGTTAACCACTGATAATCTTGTTTCTGTCGAATTTGATCCTTTTGGTCTTTCTGTGAAGGACTTCCGCACCAAGAACGAGATCGTCAGGTGCAATAGCTCCGGTGACCTGTACCCCTTCTGGTGGCCGTCTTCCCATGCGCATGCTCTCTCCACCACCACGTCGTCCTCAACCTTATGGCATCGTCGCTTAGGACATCTTAGTAGTCAAGCTTTGTCGCACCTAGCAAGTATTTTTTCTTTTCCTTGTAATAAAAACGTCACCGATGATCATTTATGTCATGCTTGCGAATTAGGAAAACATGTTCGCCTACCCTTTGATACATCATCTACTAATACAAATCATCCTTTTCAACTCATCCATTGTGATCTATGGACTTCGCCGCTTCCAAGTGTGTCTGGCTACAAATATATATTATCTCGTTGTGTTAAATGATTTCACTCATTACCTTTGGACTTTTCCCTTGCGCGCAGAATCCGACACTTTTTCCACCCTCAAACACTTCTTCGCATATGTATCCACTCAGTTTAATACAACCGTGCAATCAGTTCAATGCAACAATGGTCGCGAATTGGACAATACCGCTGCTCACCTATTTCTCCTCTCTCTCGGTGCCACCCTTCACATGTCCTACCCTTACACCTCTTCCCAGAACGGCAAAGCCGAACGTATCATTCGCTCTACAAATAACATAGTGCGCTCCCCTCTTTTCCAAGCAACCATGCCACCCACCTATTGGGTTGAAGCCCTCCACAACCGTACACCATATGAGGCTCTTCGTGGTCTTCCTCTACCTCTTGATCATTTACGTGTTTTCGGTTGCCTTTGCTATCCTAATCTTTCTGCTACAGCACCACACAAACTTGCTCCACGCACAACCGCGTGCGTCTTCCTAGGGTATCCCTCTAACCATCACATATATCGTTGCCTTGACCTCGCCACACATAAAATAATAATCTCTCGCCATATCATTTTTGACGAAAATACATTTCCTTTTGCAAAACAATCCTCTACAACACCTACAACCACCGATTTTTCCTTTCTAGACGATCACCCTCCCATCCTTCCATCCAAAATTACCCAACCTACACCGCTGCCGCAACCCCCCCCCCCCCCCCCCTCCACCCGAACCAACCACACCACCGACACCTGAACCCCACACTCCTCCTCCTCAATCCGTTCCTCCTACTTCGCCAGTGGTTTTAGCCCCTGTCAGTCCTCCCCTGGTTGACAATACTCACTCTATGTTCACCCGTGGCAAACGTGGCATGTCTAAACCTGTTGAGCGTCTTAATCTTTTGGCTGATGTTCTTAGCCAGCTACCAAAGAGCTACCGGGGCGCTCTCAAGGACCTTCATTGGCACAATGCTATGATGGATGAATTCAGTGCTCTGCATAGTAATCAGACATGGGATCTTGTTCCTCGTCCACCTGGCGCCAATATCGTAACTGGCAAGTGGATCTTTCGGCACAAGCTTAAATCGGATGGCTCATTGGATCGTTATAAAGCCCGTTGGGTCCTCCGTGGCTTCACTCAACGTTCAGGTGTTGATTATGGAGAAACCTTCAGTCCGGTTGTCAAACCGGCCACCGTCTGCACTGTACTTTCTCTTGCTGTCGCGCAAGATTGGACGGTTCAGCAGCTTGACATCAATAATGCTTTTCTACATGGTACTCTTGCCGTGACGGTCTACTGTGCACATCCGTCAGGATTCATCGATATCTCCAAGACTGACCATGTTTGCCGTCTCAATAAGTCTCTCTATGGGCTTAAACAAGTGCCGCGTGCCTGGTATAGCCGCTTCGCCGATCACCTATTGCGCCTCGGATTCGTCAGCTCCCGAGCGGATCCTTCGCTCTTCATCTACAACAACAACACCGAGCTTGTTTACTTGCTGTTGTATGTTGATGATATAGTTCTCACAGCATCATCTGCGCAGCTTCTTCGGAGAACCATCACGGCTCTCGAGCGACTGTTCTCTCTCAAGGACCTTGGCACATTGGATTATTTTCTCGGAGTCACAGTGACACGATCCTCAGATGGCATGTTACTATCCTAGCTGCAGTACATCATCGACATCCTTGATTGTGCATGCATGAGTGAGTGCAACCCATGCTCCACTCCCGTTGATACACAGTCCAAGCTCTCAGCTGCTGGCGCCACCGTCAATGATCTGTCTGCCTATCGAAACCTGGTGGGTGCTCTCCAGTACTTGTCTTTTACAAGACCAAACATCACCTATGTTGTGCAACAAGTCTTCCTATACATGCACGACCCTCGGGAACCGCATCTCAATGAGGTCAAGCGGATTCTCTGGTATCTACGTGGCACCGTCGACCATGGACTTCAGATATACCGCTCATCGCCGGCATCGCTCACCGCTTACACTGATGCTGACTGGGACGTGAACTACAAGGACACGTCAAGCCAGCTGTATTCAAGGAGGTTTAGAATTAGTTTAGATTATTCCTAAGTTGTAATCCCTTTCCTTGACGTCCAAGCCTTCTTGTACTATTATATAATCCTATCAAGGGATCCAATCAATCTAAGTGCAATAATTGCAATTGCCTTCAGATGATGAGGACATCGTCTTGGCATCGTGTTGGTCGGTTGACACTTTAGGACAACTATCACGATAGGTAATGTCTAAGGTTGTGTTAATTTGGCCTGCGTGCCCCTTGTGTTAAGCCCGAGCCTATAACAGGCCGGTTTCTATGAGTCAGAGTCCAATTAGGTTAGGAGTCATGTTTGTCTCAGTTTGGGCATGTCCAACCGACTAGTTGTTGGCCTCCTATAAATAAAGGAGCTGGCGGCTAGGTTTAGGGAGTTGAAAATTATGTAGAACATTGAGTTCAAGGTTACCACCGTCCCTAGGGGATCGGCGTGTATGACGGCCTCTCGGACGTTCGTCTAGTTATCAAGCAAGTAAAATCATGAAGGTTCTTGAATCTGTCAAGAGCTGTCGTGCGTGCTGTAAGGTCCTTGAATCTGTCAAGTGTGTTCGAGCTTGTCGTGAGGCGTGGTGTTCATCACCTCGTTGCTTGCCGTGAGATTCGTTCTCTAGATTCTTCAGGTTACGTGGATTGCCCGTGATTAGAAAAATAGTTATCCGGTGGTTTTTGCGGTGAAAGATCGGGTCAAATCATCCGTATCATTTTGATATCAGAACGTTAGGTTGATCACCACGAGTTGCAAGGCCCGAGTTGCCTTTACATCTCGACGCGTTGTTGGCGAGGAAAATCGGTTTCTCCAATCTCGGCGAGATCGGTTCCATTGCTAGGGCAGTCAACATATCGGAAACTTTCCTATCCGCGTGAATCATAGTTTCAGGTCTTGGAGACCGTGCGAGTTGAGGCTTCGTACGTGGTATCCAGCAATCTTACGTGGAGTCTGGGAGAGCCGATCGGAAGAAGAAAAAAAAAGAGGAAGTGCTTCGGCGAGGGGGTAGCCAAGGAAAGGAAAGATGATTTGGATTCCTGGTTATTTCCTTCGAGCATAGTTTCGGCCGGAAAGGAGAAAAGCTAGCGTTCTGTGCATAGCAAGGAGTATGTTACCGGCCGAGCGATTGTTTGGAGTGGTACGTACAGCTTTGCTTTGTGGAGTCTGACCAGATCGGACTAAAAAAATAAAATAAAAGGACCTCACGAGATGGCGAGCACGGAAAGACGAGGAAGGAAATTAAAAAGAGACACATGTTTTCAGTTTCAAGTGATGGAGGACTCGATTTGTTTGGATCCTTGATGTGCAACAATTTGTGTTGTTTGTTTTGGGTGATGAGTCAAAGTTTATTTTCAACAATTTCGAATTGCATTCGCTGGCGTATTTAGCTTATTTGGATTTTTGGTGTGCAGGAATTTGTCCTGTTGTGTTTGGGGTGATTTGTTTGATGTGTTTACGTGTTGCAGCCCGAACGCTGTGTGTCTTAATCAGATTGGTGGTGCCAAACATGGAGGGCGCCAAGAAGAAGTCTAGCTAGCCGAGAGGTAGGATGTGGTGTGGCAGGCCAACGAAGAATTGAGGAGGGAGAAGAAGCGTGGCGATATTGCTGCTTTGACGCTACAAGCGCTAGAGAAGACCTTCCGGCGCTGAGGACAACGCCTTTCTAAGAAGAGGAGGATGATGAGGGCATCTTCTTGGAATCGTGCTGGTCGGTTGACACTCTAGGACAACTATCATGATATGTAATGTCTAAGGTTGTGTTAATTTAGCCTGCGTGCCACTTGTGTTAAGGCCGAGCCTATAACAGGCCGATTTCTCTGAGTCAGAGTCCAATTAGGTTAGGAGTCATGTTTGTCTCGGTTGGGCCTGTCCAACCGACTAGGTGTTGGCCTCCCTTGTCGTCCCTTGCCCCCTACCCCCCCCCCCCCTCCCCCCCTCCTCGCTAGTGGCACACCGTCCGGCACTCCTCCCCCACACCCGATTTCCAACCTCTTTGTCCTCTTCGCCCCTCTCTGCAACCCCCACCGATGCAACAAGACGGTGGAGGAGGTCGGACGTTGGAGTAGGTCGGGTCGGAATACTTCTTGCCACCGTCGTAATAGCTCGGCACGTGCATCCTTCGCCCCATTCAACCCGGGTAGTCTCCATCGTCGCAACCGGCAACTGATTCCACACCAGCGTCCTTGCTATTCCACAACAACCGAGGAGGCGGTTGTGCTCCCGGTACGGACCAGGACATGGCGCCTTCGTCAGCCATAGGCTCATCCATGTCTGCGACCTGCGTGATCGTCGTCGGAGCAACCAGTGATCTGTCAAAACTGCCCCTAAGGCAGGAAAATACTTCACAAAACTTGGTGTAATATTGTCATTTTCAGCTGTTGTTATAGAAATAAATGGACGAGTACTATTTGATGTAATGTAAAAGGACTATTGATTTACTTAAATATTCTAAGATTCTGTAGCTGCACATCTTACAAGTTCAGTACAAATTTAATTTAAGAAACTTATAGGTTTGCAGTTCACACATTTCTTTCACCTATGGTGTGCTTTTTTTAAATCTGTTTTTTTATTGGAATGTGGTTGGTTTATATTATATTAGGTAAATAGAACAGCATTAACAACCAGCTAACGGGGTGATTGAAGTCACTGAAAAACTCTAACCTAAACTTCTCGCCATTGTCGTAGATGTACTCGTCATTATTACAACACAGTACCAAAAAATTCACCCACTAAAGTACCTCACAAAATCTGTAAAATATATTTTTAATCGCGCAATAAGAGATCATCACGACATAGCGCTTGATTTTTAAAATCTTGTTTACCTAATATTAACCATTTCCCAGTGCGAAAAAACATCCAGTCAGCACATAATATGTTTTGTGCAACCTGAATTTCGTGATCCACAAAATAAGTAAATAACAATTCAAATGAAACAACAAATCCATTTAAACAAGGGTATGTCGAGAGCTCAGCCGACTGAGAATTAAGATCTGACTAAGAAAATGTTGTTGTAATCATTGGCCGAGATTCGTTTGCTCCGCATAAGTTCATGACAAAAAGCAACGAGATAGAAAAAGGCTTTAGCCCCTAACAGGAACAAAGCAGCCGGACAAAAAAAAAAGCTCGAATAGGCGGCCCTTGTCAGCCCGTTTGGCCACCCATATTGCTGAGGCAAAAAAAAAAAAAGTCATACGAATGCAAATAAATCTAACGGTTGCAAACTTGAATGATCACTAATTTTTTTTTGATAAAGAATATATATTAATATCACGAAGATACCAATTACATCCAGCCTCTGCAACAATGCCAAACCAAAAAGGCCCGACGGATGCACACAGCTAAAAAAGTAAAAAAAAAAAAAAAAAAAAAGTCCCGCTACAGAGTTCCAGTTCTTACAGCAATAGCACAACCACCACCAATACAACACTTGAAGTCAAGTACTCCAAAAGCGACGCCTCCAAGAAGGAAATAGTGCACTAGCGCCGTCGTCGCCCGATAAAAGATCTAGGGTCTTCACCCTGGAGATAATCCCCGCTCTCAAAAACAATGCCTTCAACAAGGTCATTGCCAGACACAACCAATTAAGGCCAGACCTTGGATTTTCACCCTGAAAGGTAAGACTTTGAACTTCACTTGTGTTGTCGCCCCCACATTCCATACCACTGCTACGAATACTGAAATTCTCAGCAAGTTCCTCATCGCCACAATGACTCAAATCATCGTGCCTAGTCCTCCGAGCTCGGCCTTCATGCCATTCTTGGCATCTGACTTCATCCAAGATGGCAACAGATAGCAGAGCTTCGTACCGCTTGCTCCTTAACGGAGAATCATGGGCACGACCGAATCCCACCCGATCCAGCAATCTTCAGGCATAAACACCCATGGATGATTGCTGGCGGAGCCTTCCAAAACTCGACACTCCAGCTAGATCAAGAAGAACACGCATCCAGTAGATCTGTGTCCTCGCACGGGAGAAACCATAGGACCATCATCAAAAATCGATCCACAGAAAAAACTGTCGACGCTGCGAAACAGCAAACTCAGGAATCAGTCGCAGGTTCTCGAGGGCACATGATGCGCGCGCCGGCAGCAACAGATGAGGCCCTCTTTACCCAGCCGGGCCCAGATCTGGCCTGCCGTCGCCATCGCCGATGCAGCTTCGCGTCGCGGCCAACAGAGAACCGTCGCTATCCTCCCGAGCATCACCTCCCCGCATCATCGCCGCCGTGCTTGCCTACATGCCGCACACCCCCACTCCAGCCCTGCTCCGCGCGAAGCACCACCTTCGGGGCATGTCCACCAAATCCCTCCGCCGCCGAAGGAGCACGCGGACGGGGGCCGCCACCACCGCCGGCGACAGCGGAAGCAGCGGCCAAGGAGGAATCGATCTGGCGGCGGCTGCTTTCTTAGGGTTAGGGACGCCCCCGGATTCGCCCGCGCGAGCGACCCGGGGGAGGCAGTTTCTCTGTCTAGGTTATTAACAAATCTCGATCAATGATCACTAATTAAGTTAAGCTAGGTGAGAATTTACAAAACCGTTTAAACAAATGTATATACTGAGAATTCACTCGAGCTAAATTAGCACATACGGATCCGACTAAGCTGAAACCATCTAAAGAGTAAAACCTGTGACACCTACATACGCAACGACGAAAATAATGTATACAGTACTGAATTATGTAACCAGAACCCTGCCCAGTGCCCACGATCGACTATATCAGTTGGCAGCACCGTCCTTGGACAGCGTCCCCATCCACCCCGGCGGCAGCATCCCCGTCTGCTCGTGCACCGTCGACAGAAGCGGCGGCAGCATCTTGTACACCCCGGCCACCTGCTGCAGCGCGCCGCCAGCGGCAGCCTCTCCTCCGCCGGCGCCGCCGTCTCCGTTGCTCCAGATGCTGATCTTGGGCTGCATGCCGCTGACCGCGCCGGCGTTGATGCGCGCCATCTCCGCGTACACGCCGCCGTCGATCAGGAGGTAGTCCCTGAGCGCGTGGTAGTTGCCGCCGAGCGCCTGCAACATGGACGCCACGTACTCCGTCTTGGCACCAGCGCCAGGGACTCTGCCTCCTGCTGCTTCGCGTACAGCTTGGCGTCCTCGGCCATCTTCTCCTCGAAGAACTTGGCGTCCGCCTGCGCCTTGCGCGCCTCCGCCACCTTCGTCTGCTCAAACAGCGCCGCCTCCGCCGCCTTCTGCCTGCTATAGAACAGCGCGTTTGATTCTTGAACCTACAACGCCATTAGAAGATCGACCAATTAATTAACTGACCATTAGAAGATCAGAGCACACACATGCAGATGCATGTATTTCTATGTCTGTACGGTACCTGTGTGTCGTACTGCACGGTGGCCTTGCTGAGTTGCTCGGCCTTGAGCTTCTCAGTCTGGCGCATTGCGTTCTTGCGCTCCACCTCCATCTGGAGCTCGGCCTCGCGGATGGCGACGGCCTTGGCCGCCTCCACCTCGGCCACCTTGGCCTGCTTGTCCCACCCGGCCTTCTTCATGGCCAGCTCGGCCTTGGCCGCGGCGATGTCCGCCTCCCTGGCGTTCTCAAACACCTGCACCTCCGCCTTCACCTTGGCCTCCTCCTTGAGCCCCTGGCCCTGCTGCCGCACCGACAGAATCTTGGTCTCGGCGTCCACCTTGGCCGCGTTCTGCTTCGTCAGCCCGTCCCTCTCCTTGGCACCCACCTCTCCCTTCATCCGGGCCTCCGCCACGTCCACCTTGGCCTGGTTCGCCGCGTCCTGCTGCGTCTTCTGGCCGAGGTACGAGAAGTACTCGTGCCCCGGCACGTCCACCAGCTGCTTCACGTTGGCGTTGTAGATGATGAGGCCGAACTGGTTCAGCTCCTGCTGCACCTGGGTGAACACCTTCTCCTTGAACGACTTGGTGCCCCTGAAGATCTCCTCCATGGTCAGCTCCGCGGCCAGCACGCGGGTCTCGCCCTCGATGATGCCCTTCACAAGCTCATGGACGTGGCTCCTCGAGCTGTGCAGCGGGGCGATAAGCTTGGCGTAGAGGAGGAGCTGCGCCTCCAGGTCCTTCCTGTCCGACTCCTCCCCACCGGCGGCCGTGATCTTGGGGCCGATCGTGAAGACGGCGGGGAGGATGAAGGGCAGCTTCTCGGCGCTCATGGCGTGCACCTCGAACTCGTAGTTCACCGGCGAGATGCAGAACTTCTTGCATTGCTGCCCGACGAACACCCACGCCTTCTTCGCGAGCTTGACGTCGTTGATGCCCCAGCCGGTGATGGCCAGGTACTCCGACGCGTCGGCGACACGAAAACTCGCCATCTATAATCTCCTCCGCCGATCCTAGCTAGTTTCCGATCTACGGCGACAGCAACCTTCTAAAACTAAAAGCGATCGAGAGAGGTTTAGGAATCGAGTCGCGATGCTACCGAATCTGTTTCTGGCCTATATATAGGAGGATGTTGCCTCGTGAAGTCGTGATGAATACCAATCTGACAATCAACAGACTGCTTCGAAATAGAATCCGTATATGCAAGGAATAAAGGTTGAAACATAATCCAACTCTAAGTATATCTATCCCGAACATACACGCCTGATGGAGTACGTACGTAGGACATTCATGCAATCCTGAAATTAATAGGGTCAACTCTTCATGCGTGGTTCAGGAAATTGGGATTTGGGTGCGTCTATGTCACGAGCTCTTATTTTACAAAGGGTAGGGATGATAACTCTCAGTTCTCATTTGATTTTACAAAAAAAATTATACATGTCTAGAAGAAATATTCACCATGTTGTAAAAGTGTGTTCATCTAGTCCAAAATAAACTGCCGTGGAAATCATTATTATTCACCCAAGCCTACATGGACAAAAGTCAAGCAAAATAAAAAAAAAGTCAAGCCAAATCTAGTCAACAAAAGATTATGGCAATGCCATGGTCAACAAGTGAAAAAAAATACAAGATCGAAGATGAAACCCATGAAGACAGAAGCTCATCAGGCGGAGTGATAGATGGTCTAGTACACCGGTGATGGTCGGGACACCGAATCTAATTCCGACACGAAAGTTTAACCCGAAATGATCCTGTTTCAATTTTTAGCCTCCTAGATTTGACCCTTCCGAACCGGCAAACTCTTTGGCTCTTAATCATGCGTAGAATCGCCATCGTCAATGTTGTTTCAATCGATGGCGGTGTGTCTCATCGTGGCACAGCGGGGTCTCGGTGATAAACGTGTGATGATGGACTCGCGCAGGGCGGGGGCGCTATCTAACGTCATGCTGCGCCGACGACAGGTCTGACAAGGTCATTGCATTGATTACTCGTAAAGATGGATCGACGGAAGATTAATGTGGTGTCTGGGTCACCATCACAATAGACGTTCTCATTGTCTTCATCCAAACTTTGCATGTTGGCCACTTGATTCAAAGCATTATATCCATAATTCCATATTCACTTATCATCTCATAGTCTCTATTGTCATTGACTATCATAACCTTGGAGTTGGAGAATTAAAACGACTTATGTCATTGTCCTCCACACTTGTAGCATTGCACGTAGGACTTGGTGGTTGATGTGGAAGGCTCCGGTTTCTTGAAATTTGCTTGAGGTTGGATCGAAGAAGTTGAATTTCTTGGGCAGGCTTTGGCAATGTTTTGAGATGATGCTTGATCCATTGGAGGTGTTGAGTATGAGGCCTTGTTGGCAAAGAACGACTTGGTTTTGAGATATTTGAGGTCGTTTGCGACTTGACGCTCGTCCTTCGTGGCTTGGTGTACTATCTCAACAAGTTCCTATATGATTGGAATTTCACAATCTTCTTGATTGGATAGTTAACTCTATTTTGAAAAAAATCACATAAACCAGTAAAAATTCAAAGAAATTCAAATCCTACAGGAATGTTCTTATTTAGTGTACAAGTTTTAAGGAAAAATCATAAACTCGCAATACAACAATATTTGAAAAAAAATCTTCACAAAATTGACTACCTTGTCTGAAGATTCATGACTTTCAAGCCAAATTAATGACGTAGGTGTCGTGGTGGCATCAACGACATATCCATCAAAGATGGAAAAGAAGTGTGGGGCAAGGCGGCGATGGCGTTCCGGCGGGATTGGGCGCAAGCACGACAAGAACACGCGATGTACCCAGGTTCGGGGCCCTCGTGGTGAGGTAACACCCCTACTCCTGCATGTCTGATGTATATGATGACATAGATCTCGGGCTACATGGTTGCTCCTTGAGCTGTGTTTCACTCTCTAGCTAGAGGAAGAAGAAGGGGTAGATGGGGATGAGGAGAGCCTCCACCTCCCAAATATCTATCTAGGATTTTTCTCTCCCTCCCTCAAGGGCTCCCTGGTGCACCTTATAAAGAGGATGCCCAGGGGACAAAGGGATGGCCCATGGGGCCCAGCTAGTACTACTCAGGGCAGCCTGCAGCCGGACGGGCAGCCTGCAACTCGCAGCCGGACAGGTAGCCTGCAGCCGGACGGGCAGCCTGCAGCCTGCAGACTCAAGGCAGCCAGCAGCTTGCCGACCGTCCGCTTGATCTTCGCGGTTTGCTTCTCTTGTTCTCTTGTCGAGTCGTGGACTTTGGTATACCCGGGGGTCATTCTCCCGACACTAGCCCCCGAGATCGTGGAGTCTTGCTAGCTTGCTGGGAAGACTTCACGAGCTTCCCCTTGTCTTGATTGTTGTGGATGAAATGCTGGAGTCGAAGCTGGAGCTGGCTGAAACTTGGAGTTGAAGCCGGATGAACTTGAAGCCGGACGAACTTGAAGCCGGACGAACTTGAAGCCGGATGAAGTTGAAGCCGGACGAACTTGAGGCCGGATGAAGTTGAAGCCAGACGAACTTGAAGCCGAACAAACTTGAAGCCGGATGAAGTTGAAGCCGGACGAACTTGAAGCTGGATGAACTTGAAGCCGGATGAAAATCCTTGAACTTGAAGCTGGATGAATTTGAAGCCTTCAAGCCAGATTAAAAGCCTTGAATTTGAAGCCGGATGAAAACCTTGAAACCGAATGAAAAGCCTTGAACTTGAAGCCGGATGAATTTGAAGCCTTCAAGCCGGATTAAAAGCCTTGAATTTGAAGCCGGATGAAAAACCTTGAAGCCGAATGAAAAGCCTTGAACTTGAAACCGGATGAATTTGAAGCCTTCAAGCCGGATTAAAAGCCTTGAATTTGAAGCCGGATGAAAAACCTTGAAGCCGAATGAAAAGCCTTGAACTTGAAGCCGGATGAATTTGAAGCCTTCAAGCCGGATTAAAAGCCTTGAATTTGAAGCCGGATGAAAAACCTTGAAGCCGAATGAAAAGCCTTGAACTTGAAGCCGGATGAATTTGAAGCCGGATGAATATCCTTGAAGCCGAATGAAAAGCCTTGAACTTGAAGCCGGATGAATTTGAAGCCTTCAAGCCGGATTAAAAGCCTTGAATTTGAAGCCGGATTAATTTGAAGCCAACTTCAGAACTTGGAGTTGGAGTCGGCAGCGCATGGAGCCGGCTGCTGAAATTAGAGTCGGAGTCGACACCTCGTGGTGACGGCTGGAGATTAGAATTGCGTGGCAGCCACCGAGTCCTTGACTCGGGGTGCTGAAGTCCTCCGGTTCTGCGGCTGCGCAGCCCCCGGGAATGAGATTGCCGGCTGACGGCGTGGCAGCCCCCGGGCTCTTGGCCGGGGTGATAAAGTCCTCCGGGTCTGCGGAGCCGGCTAGCGGCTTGCGCAGCCCCCGGGAATGAGATTGCCGGCTGACGGCGTGGCAGCCCCCGGGCTCTTGGCCGGGGTGATAAAGTCCTCCGGGTCTGCGGAGCCGGCTAGCGGCTTGCGCAGCCCCCGGGAATGAGATTGCCGGCTGACGGCGTGGCAGCCCCCGGGCTCTTGGCCGGGGTGATAAAGTCCTCCGAGTCTGCCGTTGTGCAGGACCCGGGAATAATATTGCCGGCTGACGGCGTGGCAGCCCCCGGGCTCTTGGCCGGGGTGATAGAGTCCTCCGGGTCTGCAGCTGTGCAGGCCCCGGGAATGAGATTTGACGTCTTGATGACGCGCAGCCCCCGAGTCCGTGACTCGGGGTGTTGTAGATGTGCGTCCGGGTCTGCAGAGCCGGCTTGGCGGCTGCGCAGCCCCCGGGAATGATATTGCCGGCTTGGCGGCTGCTTGCCTCTGGGTCTCTTGGACCGGAGGTCTTTGGTCTTCGGCTGGCGGCTATTGAGCTCCCGAGCTCTAAATTGGAAGTGATGGCGATGACGATGTCGAGCCCCCGAGCTTCGCGGTGTGGGCGATCATGATGTCGAGCCCCCGAGGTTCTCGGCGCGGGCGAAGCGGGTCGAAAGGGTAGCCAGCTAGAGGAGCCGATCGGCTTGGGGATCCACTAGCCCCCGAAGCTGTCGAGGTCCTGCGGCGCCAGCGGGAGGGCCTTGGCAGGTTAATGCAGAAATAGTCATGCAAGAAAACAAAATTAGTCACCAGATCTTGGTATATAAATTATACGGTGAAGCTTTTGTGGATTTCTATGCCGACTCGCTTTGGTCCGAGCCTTTTAGATCACTCGTGTGCATTTCACCGTCCCGGCTTGTGCTCTTTGCCGGCTGGTCGTCTGGCGATAGTTTCAGTTGTTGCGTGGTTGAAGAAGAGGTGTCGCAGTCTAGAAACCGAACTGCCAGGGCGGCCGTCTTGATCGCAGCCGGCCTGGCCGCTGGGTGGAGTTGGAGCCAAATGGAGTCCCAGTGCGCTCTGCCGGCTGACTCCTCTTTTTTTTAAATTTAATTTAGCAACTGGACCGGTCGGCTCTCTTTTTTTTTTATCGGCCCGACCGGCTTCCCCTTCTTTTCCTCCTTTTCAATTCGCATGGGCCCCGACTCGACCGAGGAGCGGCGGCGGCGTGGTGCCGGAGCCGGCCCGGCCGCGCGTGGGCGAGACGGCGAACCGGCGCGCGGCAAGAGGAGGCCCGGGAGGCGGCCGGATCCGTACGGAGACGACTGGAGGCGGGGGCCTAGAAGCCGGCCAGCGCGGGAGCCGGCGAGGGCGGACGAACATGGCCGTGGGGGCGCGCAGGCGGTAGTGGAGGCGGAAGGCCGCGGGAGCGCGCAGGGCGGTGCGGACGAGCGTAGCCAGAGGCGGCACGCGACGGCTGGATGCGGAGAAGCAGCGGTCGGCGAGGCGAGGCGAGGCCCGGAGCCACTGGCGGTCGGGCGCGGAGGAGCGGCGCGTGGGCGTAGCCGGACACGCGCGGCGCAGGAGCCGGCTTGGGCTGGATGGCGCGCGGGCGGCGTCCTGGGAGATGGCGTGGGGATGTGGCCGGAGCGATCTGTGGACAGCGCGGGCGCGGGCAGCCGGCGCGGAGGCCGGAGTCGGCCAGCAGCGGAGGAGAGGCACGGGCGTGCGGGCGCGTTGGAGCCGGAGGCGGCCTGCCGGGGCAGCGTGGGCGCATGACAGAGGCGTGCGTCGACGAGGCGGAGGCGAGCCGGCGAGCAGGCCAGGCGGATGGGCATGGCCGGCAGTCGCGTGCAGCGAACGCAGCCAGGAGCGGCATGCGCGCCACGACGCGGTGAGGTTGGACGGGCGGAGGCGGCCGATGCAGACGCGCGGATGCGGAGCGGAGACGGAGATGCGCCCGCGCAGACGAGGAGTAAGAGCACGCGAAGGAGCGCGTGCGGAGGCCGGAGCAGCGCTGTACGGCCTGGGGCGCGGAGGAGCAGGAGCCGTGCGCGAAGGAGAGCTCGCCGACACAGGCGGAGGAGGCCAGGCTTGGAGCAGAGGCGACGGGTGCGGGACGGAGAGGCTCGCGTGGAGAGCTCAGCGACGCGGAGAAGACGACCTCGGCTACAGCAGCGCGGGAGCGGAGATGGGGTCGACGGAGTGGGTAGAAGAGCACGCGGACGCAGAAGAGCTTGAGCGACAGGTTGAGGACGCTGACGTGCGTTGGTGTCGATCCAGATTCAGACCCGTAGATCTAGCACAGCGCCATGGCCGGTGACGAAGATGTCGACGAAGATTGGTCCCGTCGAGAACGGGATCCGCTCGCCGCTCGCCCCACGGTGGGCGCCAAATGTCGTGGTGGCATCAACGACATATCCATCAAAGATGGAAAAGAAGTGTGGGGCAAGGCGGCGATGGCGTTCCGGCGGGATTGGGCACAAGCACGACAAGAACACGCGATGTACCCAGGTTCGGGGCCCTCGTGGTGAGGTAACACCCCTACTCCTGCATGTCTGATGTATATGATGGAATAGATCTCGGGCTACATGGTTGCTCCTTGAGCTGTGTTTCTCTCTCTAGCTAGAGGAAGAAGAAGGGGTAGGTGGGGATGAGAAGAGCCTCCACCTCCCAAATATCTATCTAGGGTTTTCTTCTCCCTCCCTCAAGGGCTCCCTAGTGCACCTTATAAGGGGATGCCCAGGGGACAAAGGGGTGGCCCATGGGGCCCAGCCAGTACTACTCAGGGCAGCCTGCAGCCGGACGGGCAGCCTGCAACTCGCAGCCGGACAGGCAGCCTGCAGCCTGCAGCCTGCAGCCGGACTGGGCAGCCTGCAGCCTGCAGACTCAAGGCAGCCAGCAGCTTGCCGACCGTCTGCTTGATCTTTGCGGTTTGCTTATCTTGTTCTCTTGTCGAGTCGTGGACTTTGATATACCCGGGGGTTATTCCCCCGACAGTAGGTCATGACCATATTCATAGCTAGGTTGCTGCTATCATGTCTATACTCGGCACAAACATTATTTTTAACTAGAAATATTCCCCGCGCGTTGCAGCGGGACCCTTTAAAAACTATATTGCGTAAATAAAAGGTATAAAAATATGATATATTAAATTGTCTAAAGGGATATGCTAATTCAATTTACCATAGTTGACAAATTAAATTTATTCAACATGAAATATGTGTGTATTAAAATTACGAACGTGGAAAAATAAATGATTGAAAATATAAGATGATGTGGAGTTTGCATGTAGAGATTAATAAATATTAGTGGGAATGACATGGAAAATTGATTGGCTAATGAAATGGATGATGTGGATAGCTTGCATGTTGAGATAGAAAAATCATAAATAAACTTAGTGGGGTTTTGCTTTATAAGAGGTATAGATATTATAAACAAAATTGACAATGCAATATTCTAAGATTATTTAAAGTTTTTCTATTTGGGAGTCGTCCATGGGAAGACAACACAAAGTTGGGCTTGTTCCATCACATGGGCATCAAGGAAAATGAAAACATGGGCTGCATGAGTGCTCAAGAAATAAGATGGGCTGTACGGTTGGTGTTGCTTCTCTTCAAAAGAATTGTGCGCTCACGTGAGGACCAAGCAAGTTTCAAAAAAAAAAAAAAAACGTGAGGACCAAGGAGAGATTGAAGAAACGACGACCGAGCGGAACAGGCTACTGACGTGGCACACTTCGGTGACGTGGGTGGCTGCATGTTGAGAGAAATATATTATTGGGTTGCTCTAATTTAGTTATGTAGGATTACTTAACGTTCCCGTCAAAGGAACAGAGAAGTGAAAAGTTCATTTTCAATCCTGAACTCGTAGATCTTCGGTGGACTGAACCCTCATCTTGAAATCCCGGTTATTTACACCATGAACTATTGAATCCAGGTCTAAATCGAACCCTAGCCCTGTTTGGCGCACCGGAAAAAAGGGAATCCTGACTGCAATTACTGCCTACTTTTAGACAAGTGGGACCCACATGCCCTAGTCATCTTCTTCCCCCCAATTTCTTCATCTTGGCTCGGTGGTGCATAACGGCTGGAGCTAGCGCTGGTGGTCGCGACATCTGAGCTAGCGCCGAGGACGGATTGGGTCGGGGGGTGCGGCGGCCGGAGTGCAGCAGCAAACCAGGGAGGTCGTGGGGCAGCAGCCGAGCATGGCGTCAGGGAAATAGTGGGTCGGGGAAGCAGAGCTCCTGTGCAAGGAAGAGTCCAAGTGGAGTAGGCCGGGACGACCTTGGCAGTGCACGACGGCCGGAGTCGGCGCTGCTGGTCGCTGAATTGAGCTTGGCGTCGGGGATGCGGAGAGCTCCAGCGCGAATAGGCAGGCTCAGTGGTGCACGACGGGCAGAGCTGGCGATGGTGGTTGCGGCAGCCGAGCTGGCATCCGGGATGGGACAGGGTCAGGGATGTGGAGCTCCTGTGTGAGGCGAGTGGGATTGTAGGGAAGCGAGCAGGAGCCTGGCTTCCACGGGGAAGAAGTAGGGCAGCGTGGTCAGGCGGAGCGAGGCAGTAAGAGAAAGTGAGAGGGTAGCAATTTAGAGGTTAGGGAAGATAAAGCGAGTGGGATTGAACTTCGGCTGTCGCCCCCACGCCGCTGCTCATTCGTGACCCGTCCAGCTTGGTCGTCGTGTCCATGGTCCAATATTTAGAGATTGGGGAAAAAGCTGAATATGACATGTGGGCCAATGTAGTCAGTGAGGATAGTAATTTTAATTTTATTTTTTGTTTTGAAAAATAGGTTAAAGGTTTAGACCAGGATTCAGTGCGAACGATATGGATTTCGAGGTGAGGGTCATTCCGTCGAACATCTACGAGTTCAGGGTTCAAAATGGACTTTTTTGGACATGTAGTCTCTCTATTTCAGAATGTAAACTTTTTTAGCAAACTAAAATAATTTTCCTTTATTAAAAATACTTATATTATGGAAGGGAGTAAGTACTCGGTAGCTAGTAACACTCCGTTTCAGGTGGCACTCCTGACTGGAGAAGATTCTCCAATATCAGTAGCACTACTAGTCGCATTTGGCGTGCAGAGATAACCTTCATCGTCTACTTGTCGTCCAGTTGTTGACTTGACCAACGATGACAAGTTCACTCTCGGTCACGTATGTCGAGCCGCACGTGTAGCCCGCCTTTAATCTTCATCGTCCCTGTCATCTCGTACGCCGGCGGCGACTCCATGCTGGCTGCCGGTGCCTGCACGTTCAATCTGAACCTTCGGAGAACGGCTGCCGCGACCGTCTTCATCTGCACGTAGGCCATCTCCTTCCCGAGGCACGCCCGTGGGCCGGCGTGGAACACCGGATACCGTGCCGCGTCCACCGCCAAGAACTCGCCGCCGTCGTCGAGCCAGCGCTCAGGCACGAACTCTAGGTAGTTCTCGCCCCACAGCTGTCATCCATCCGCCCCATCGCGTACGCCGAGTAGTTGGCGAACCAGCCGGCGCGCACCGCGGTGCCGTCCGGGAGGACGTCGTCGGCGACGGCCCACACTCCCTTTTGAATGGCACCGGCGGGTACAGGCGCATCGCCCTCTGTGAGCGCGGCGTGGAGGTTAGCGCATGCCCTTAACGTCGCCTTCGGGCGACCGGGACAAAACCTCGTCGTGGACGCGGCGCTCGCACCGCGGGTTTCGCGGCGAGGATCCAGAAGAACCACGTCAGGGCCGAGGTCGTCGTGTCCTTCCCGGCGAGAACGAAGTTAACGACCACGTCCCGCAGGAACCGGCGCTTGGCCTCCGGTGTGGGGAACATGGCGGCTAGCTCGCCGCCACTGTCCTCCTCGTCCATAGCCGCCATGAACCGCGACAGCAGGTCCGGGTCGCCCTCCCCTTGCTGGTTGTTTCTTCGACTCGCCTCCTTGGCTTCGATGACGGACATGGCGTGGTCGTCGATGACGCCTATGGCTTCTCGGAGCCGGCGCGACTTGCCAATGTTGAGGAGCTTCGTGAGCCTCCGCACGGGCGTGGACGGCGTCAGCGTTCGCATGAAGGAGATCTCGACGGCCGCGTCGAACGCCGTGAAGAGTGCGTGGTGCCGGGGTTCGCCCCACTCGAGAAGCGTGGAGCTCTCGACGCCGAAGGCGACGTGGCAGATGTTGTCGAACGCGAACCGGCGCAGCACCTCCTGCAGGTCGACGGCCTCGCCGGCGACCGCGGCGGCGTCGAGGAACGGCAGGAGGCGTCCGCCGAGGTGGACGACGAGGACGTCGTCGGTGAAGCGGCGTAGGGAGCGGGAGGAGAAGGCGTAGGACGCCAGCTTGCGCTGGAGGGTCCAGAGGCGGCCCTCGGCGCCGAAGAGGCCGTCGCCGATGAGATCGCGCTGCGCGGCGTGGAACTGCGCGCCCCTGTTGTAGTTTGCGAAGCTGGCGCGCAGCAGGTGGTCGACGCCGGCCGGGTCTGCGGTTGTCACGGCGTGGCTGGAGCCGAAAGACCCCCACGCCTCGACGGTGTTGGACGGCGCCGCGCGCAGCATGTCGGTGTACCAGTCGAAGAATCTCCCGCGGTTGCGGATGAACTCCAAGGTGTTGCCCAGGAAGGGGTTGGCGTGCGGACAGGAGGCCGTTCCTGCCTTCTTGGACGATGGAGAAGCTCGGAGGCGCCGGACATAGAGGATGATCACGGGCGTGAAGAGGAAGAGGAGCACGGATGCGAGGTGCGTGATCTCCATGGTTTGCTTGCTCCGTGGTCCGTGCACCTGAAACTTGGGGTTTGAGAATCCTCCCCCGATACCACCAGTTGTACAAAGCAAGTGCTACACGAAGGGTGAAACGTCCACGATTCATCCATCCCTCCCCTTTTCCATGATTTTTCTCACCGTGGTCCTACCACACTCGTACGCTTCCTTTCCATGACAAGCTACGAGCTGAAATTTCATAGCCTGTGTCTAATTGTATTCTTGCGCGCGTGTGGACGATTCTTTTTCACGAAAAGTAAAGATTTAGATGCACCGATAGAAGAAAAAGGGAGAATTCTAACCGGAAGTGCTGCACGGTCAGCTCGCGCGTGCGGCAGTGCGTCACGATTTGTGAAAGGGCATCGCGAGCTTCTTTTTCTTATCCGTTCCCCCTTATCTCTCACGGACTCCTCCTGGCTGGTGCAGATTCTCTGACTTGGTAACACCAAGTCAGACCCTGACTTAGTTGCCAAAATTTGCATTTTTACGTTTCAAAAAATCAGGTAAAAAATTCTAGGTGTAGATAGTAATAAGATCTACATGTGAAAAATTTCAACTCTAAATTCATCGTATTGTGGGCTGGGCAAAAATGACAAATTGGTGTATCTGATTTCAATTTTTTGAACTATGTACTGTTCACCATGCAGATACACCAATTTGTTATTTTTGCCCAGCCCACAATACGACGAATTTAGAGTTGAAATTTTTCACACATGTAGATCTTATCACTATCTACACCTAGGATTTTTTCTCTGATTTTTGAAACGTAAAAATGCAAATTTTAAGGGCTAAGTCAGAGAATCTGGTTCGCTCCTGGCCACTCATTTCTCTCTCTCTCTCTCTCTCTCTCTCTCTCTCTCTCTCTCTCTCTCTAAAATCCTCATGGGAGAGCAGCGACCGTCGCCGACGAGCACGAGCGCTCGAGCAGGAGGTGCGACTCAGGGAGGGCTCCGCCAGACAAACGTCGGCGAGCGCAAGGAGGAAGCGCGACGAAGGCAGGGTTCCGTCGGTCCGTCGCCGAT